>APFE031382367.1:17202-91297 GCA_000404065.3 Pinus taeda | reverse complement strand
ATGGCTTGTGGAGTATTCTCCTTCCTTAAGGAGTGAATGTACGGTGTTGCCCTACCATAAGGGTTTGATAATAAAGAAGCATTTCTATCTATTTCTGGGTTTATTTGCATTATCTTACATTTTCTTATCAGATCTATATCATTTTGGGTTAGAGCTACAACAAGTGGTACTATGGGGTACCGAGGGAGGTACCCAAGGTAATATTGTAATAATTGTTAAATCAGTGATATCTCCTTCATCCGGACTCCGATTCAATCGATTTTTTTTTTGAAATCAGATATTTTTGCACAAGGAATATAGATCTGCAATTAGATTCTATAGATCTTGAACCAAAATGTACAGATCTGATCTGCAAACTCGCCACAAAAAAAAATCCCTACAAAAAATAAAAAAAAACTTCTCCACTTTTGTGCCCAAGAAAGTGCTCTGATACCACTTGTTGTAGATATGATCCAAAATATAGCTCTGATCCCACTTGTTGTAGCTCTGATACCACTTGTTGTAGATCTAACCCAAAATATTAAGATAACAGAAATAACCCAGTAAATAACAAGATTGAAATAGATAGAAATGATTCGTTATTAATATCAAACCCTTATGGTAGGGCAACACCATACATTCACTCCTTAAGGAAGGAGAATACTCCACAAGTCATATGCTTGTTCATACAAGACTATTTCTCTTCATCTTCATATCTCTCCATGTGGAGTCTCTAGCCTCTATATAGGCCTCATACATACAATACCATGCATCAATACCATGGTTTACTCATACCATCAACTAATACCATGGGCCCATTAAATTATTATTAACTACTTGTGGTCCCTTACATGACATGGGTTAACCACCTTATTTATTACTATGGCCCATCCCATTATTACATTATTACCTTGGGTACCTCCCTCGATACCCCATATTACCCCCCCTAGGTATATAACATTCCACCCCCTTAGCATGTTTCGTCCCCGAAACATGGGAAGAACACAAATAATAAGATCTACTCAAAAGAGTAGTCCACTGATACCATGCACGTCCATCTAGCCATCCAAGAGAAAGGTGAACCCTTGATCTCGCTGGTGCCTCGCTCGCTTGAGATGGAAGTTGACTGTGGCAGCTCTTCTGTGTTGATGTGTAGTAGGTGGATCGTCTCTCCTTTGTATCCGTCATACGGGGGTTGTTGTCCTTGTGACTAACTGGTTGCCATCTTGATGTTTGTCTTGCGGGGTGATGTGGGTGATGATATGTTGAAGTTTTAACCCATGGTGTCTTCTTCTTTAATTCACCCTGCTGAGGTGCCTGTTGTGGTGTCTTCTTTTCCAATATGACTTCAACCACTGAGTCCTCCTCTGATGTATCAGCACCTGTAACCTTTTCTACTTCAGCCTCTGTTTGTGTCTGGTTGTCGACCATCAACTGCTCATCATCTGATATGTCAGACCCTAGAACATCTTCTGCTTCAGCCTCCTTGGACTCTATCTATTTATTAATGGAAATATCCTGTAATGTAATTTTCTTCTTTTTATACCAGAGCTTCAGGAATTTCTTCTGTACATTAATATTGATAGTACCCACTAAGTCCATCCAAGGGTATCCCAAAACAACATCCATGTTATCCATATCTAAAGCATAAAAATCACCATGAAACACATATTTATCCATAGAAATCTTCAAATCCTTGTACACTTGAACATCCTCATTGTCAACCTGTGTATGTTCAATTTGTTTGGCTGGGACTTGCAATTTCTTTGCTAAGTTGACATTTATAAGATTTTGTTTGCAACTCGGATTGATAGACACAATGATTTTCTCCTTCTGAATCAATCCATGAACCTACAATACCGAGATACCAGCCAAAAATAACCCTTTTGGTTCCTTGGTTTCCTTCTTTCCTGTAAAAATAACAGCTTTGCTAGGCTGTGTGTCTATCCGTGTGTGCTTATCCACAAGATTTGATTTACGATCAAAGCGCTCTATAAGAGCTTTGGCAAATTGGGCCCAACTCACAAAAGGTGCATTACGACGCTGATGCCATAACGCCCATTGCCATCGTTCATTGTCCAGGTACTGGGTCCCCTCCCTAAGCTTAGTCCAATCATCTAGGATATGATTCAATCTGAAATACTGATCCATTTGTGCTAGCCATGTTGACATGTGAGAACCATCAAATTTATACAACTCCCACGAATTCTGATCTAGGCCCGCCATCACAAAAATATTGGTGAAAAATTGAAATGATCACAGATCCGTCAATATTGCTCAGAATCGCTATTATAACCTGTTTTTAGAAATGGAACCCCACTCTACATCTACCCATGTGGTAAAAATCTTGATCCAGACACTTGAAATTTCAGATCTACGCTGCTACTCTCCCGCCGTCACCCAAAATTTATGCAAAAAGAGCTGATTTTAATTCAGCGATATCTCCCTCATCCGGACTCTGATTCGACTGATTTTTTTTTTGAAATCATGTGTTTTTTCACAAAGATTCTAGATCTACAATTAGATCTTGTAGATCTTGCACCAGGACGTCTAGATCGGCGTCGCAAATTCGCTGCCCCGAAAAATTGTCTCCAACCCTACTGATTTTTAGATCAGTGATATCTACTTCATCCGAACTCCGATTTGACCGATGTTTTTTTTGAAATAAGCTATTTTTTCACAAGGAATACATATCTGCAATCAGATTTTTTAGATCTTGAACCAAAACGTACAGATCTGATCTGTAAACTCGCTGCCCTTGAAATCCTGCAAAAAGTAAAAAAAAATTCCACTTTTGTGCCCAAGAAAGTGCTCTGATACCACTTGTTGTAGATCTAACCCAATAAATAAGATAGATCTAATACCACTTGTTGTAGCTCTAACCCAGAATATTATAGATCTGATAGGAAAATATAAGATAATGCAAATAAACCCAGAAATAGATAGAAATGCTTCTTTATTGATCAAACCCTTATGGTAGGGCAACACCATACATTCACTCCTTAAGGAAGGAGAATACTCACAAGCCATATGCTTGTTCATACAAGAATACTTCTCTTCATATCTCTCCATGTGGAGTCTCTAGCCTCTATATAGGCCTCATACATACAATAACATGCATCAATACCATGGTTTACTCATACCATCAACTAATACCATGGGCCCATTACATTATTATTAACTACTTCTGGTCCCTTACATGACATGGGTTAACCACCTTATTTATTACTATGGCCCATCCCATTATTACATTATTACCTTGGGTACCTCCCTCGGTACCCCATATTACCCCCCCTAGGTACATAACAGCAGACACATCTACATCAAAGGTAATGATGGCCAGAGGTCGCTCACGAGAGAGACACTCCGGGGGAAAGCATAGCGACTCTCGCTCAAAGTCCAAAGGAAAGAAGACAAAGGTGAAGTGCTGGCATTGTGGCAATGCTGGATATCTGAAAAAGGATTGTTGGAAGTGAAAGCAGGCTGATAAAGAGGGCTCTTCGACAGAAAAGAAGGAAGCCAATACCACAGATACAGGTTCAGTTTCAGGTATGAGTGATGAGGCATTGTCTGTTAATGCTTCAAAACATGATCAACATTGGTTTTTAGATTCCGGGGCATATAACCACATGTGTATACATAAAGATTGGTTTAAAACATATAAATCAATTGATGATGGTGTTGTGTACATGGGTAATGATGTAACATGTAATATTGTTGGGATTAGGAGCATACAACTACAAATGTTTGATGGAACAACAAGAATATTAACTGATGTAAGGCATGTACCAGACTTAAGGAAAAACTTGATTTCATTAGGAGCACTTGATTCAAATGGATATAAAATTGTAATTCAAGGTGGAGTTATGAAAATCTATAAAGGTATCTTACTAGTGATGAAGGCTAAGAAAGTAGGAAATCTATTTCAGTTAGAAGGTAGAACTGGGTCAGATCATGTGTCTGTGTCTGAACATGACAGTAGTTCCATTCACTTATGGCATCAAAGATTGGGGCATATGAGTGAAAGAGGATTGAAAATTTTGGCTGACCGAAAGTTACTTCCTAATCTAAGATCTGGAAAATTGGATTTCTGTAAACATTGTCTGTTTGGTAAACAAAGTAAACAAAAGTTTAAAACAGGGAAACATACTAGTAAAGGTATACTTGATTATATCCATTCAGATGTGTGGGGTCCAGCGCCTACAGCTTCATATGGTGGTTCGTCTTATTTTGTATCATTCATTGATGACTTTTCTAGGAAGGTTTGGGTCTACATGTTGAAAAGAAAGTCTGATGTTTTTTCTATTTTCAAGCAGTTTAGAGCATTGGTAGAAAATAGCACTGGTGGAACAATAAAGTGTTTAAGAACTGACAATGGTGGTGAGTTTACTTCCAAGGAGTTTGACAACTATTGCAAGGATGCAGGGATCGAGAGGCATAAGACCACAACTTATACTCCTCAGCAAAATGGAGTTGCTGAACAGATGAGCATGACTCTTCTAGAGAGAGCAAGGAGTATGCTGAGTAACGTCGGGTTGCAAAAGGAGTTGTGGATGGAAGCGGTGGCAACAGCTTGTTATGTGATAAACCGGTCTCCATCAACGGCCATAGACTGCAAGATTCCGCAAGAGGTATGGAAAGGACACCCTTGTGACTATTCTAAACTCAGAGTGTTTGGTTGTGATGCATATGCTCTAGTGCCTAAACATCAGCGAACTAAATTAGATCCAAAGTCTAAAAGGTATATATTTGTTGGGTATGGTGCTGGAACAAAGGGATATAGATTGTGGGATCCTACTACCCGCAAAATCGTCATCAACAAAGATGTAAAGTTTAATGAATCCTCTCTTGTATAGTTAGATGTAGATAGTAGATTGAAACAAGATGATGTATCTGACTTTCATCACATTCAATTTGATAGAATTTCTAATGATATTCATGATGATCATAGTTCAGATGCTAGTCATGAACAGGTTTCAAAATCAGAACATGAACATGAACAGGGTTCAGGTATAGATCATGAACAGTTCTCAGATACTGATCATCAAGAAGTTCCTAGAGATGGTAGTCAGCCAATTGAGGAAGCGCCAGAAACATCCTTAAGGAGGTCAACAAGAATAAAACGGCCACAAAGAAGGTATGATGATTATGTTACTTCGGTTGCATTTACTGCTAATGACAATGAACCTCTGTGCTATCAGGAAGAAATAGAAGGTTCGAAAAGTGACAAGTGGAAAGCAGCCGTGAAGGACGAAATGATGGCCTTGGGTAAGAACGGCACATGGGATCTGGTTGAGCTTCCAAAAGACAGGAAAACTATGGGGTGTAAATGGGTTTTCAAGCTGAAACGGGGTGTGTATGATACGGAAGACAGGTAAAAATCGCGGCTAGTTGCAAAAGGGTTTTCTCAGAAAGCTGGTATTATCTTTCATGAGATTTTTTCACAAGTGGTTAAAATTGTTTCAATTAGAATTGTGTTAGCATTAGTGGCTTTGCTTGATTTAGAGTTGCAGCGATTAGATGTTAAGACTGCATTTCTACATGGTGACTTAGATGAGGAAATTTATATGGAACAACCAGAAGGGTTTGTTCAGCATCGCAATGAGAAATTTGTCTACAGGCTCAAGAAGTCTTTATATGACCTGAAGCAGTCACCTCGGCAGTGGTATAAGAAGTTTGATTCTTTCATGTTGAGTCAGAAATATGTTAGAAGTGAATATGATCATTGTGTTTATTTTAAGAAATTGAAAAATGGCATATTCATTATCTTAGTATTGTATGTTGACGACATGCTTTTAGCAAGCAAAAGCATAGAAGAGATCAATAGGTTGAAAGTTCAGATGGCAAGGACATTTGATATGAAAGATCTAGGAGCAGCAAGACAGATTTTGGGCATGGAGATTTTCAGAGACAAGAGAAATGGTAAGAAATGGCTATCACAACAAAAGTATATTGAGAAAATACTTTTGAGATTTGGTATGAATAATGTGAAGCCTGTGTCAGTCCCTTTAGCTTCCCATTTTAAGCTTTCTTCGAGTTTATTTCCTAATATAGATGAAGAAAAGGATTATATGTCTCGAATTCCATATGCCAATGTAGTAGGATGTTTAATGTATGCGATGGTTTGTACTCGAACAGATATTTCACATGCAGTTGGGGTTGTCAGCAGGTATATGGTAAATCTGGGTAAAGAACACTGGTCAGTAGTGAAATGGGTGCTTCAGTATTTGAGAGGCACAAGTAGTTATTGTATCACTTACAATAAGAGTAGTGAATTTGTTTGCAGATATGTTGATTCCAATTTTGCAGGTGATTTGGATAAGAGAAGGTCAACTTCAGGGTATGTCTTTACTCTCGCAGGTGGAGCTATCAGCTGGATGTCAAAGCTACAGAATATTGTTGCTTTATCCACTACTGAAGCAAAATACATTGCTACTTCTCATTCTTTCAAAGAAGCAATTTGGTTGAAAGGTTTGTTTGGTGAATTTGGTAGGTTGCAGGACAACATCAAGTTATTTTGTGACAGTCAAAGTGCAATACATTTGGCTAAGAATCTTGCCTATCATAGTAAATCAAAGCATATACAGATCAAGTACAATTTTGTAAGACAGGTTATCACTGAAAGGGGAGTCTCTCTTTTAAAGGTGCATACAAAGGAGAATTGTGCAGACATGTTCACGAAACCAGTTTTGTTAGAGAAGCTACGATGGTGTTTGGCTTCTCTTGGCTTGCAGAAAAGATAAAATAATAATAACAGGGCATCAGGCTAATTGTTGTCAAGGTGGAGATTGTTGAGATTTTCTGTTTTGAATAAAATAGGCAAAATCTCAGTAGATGACAACAATAGAAATTTTATTGCTAGATTAACTCCAGGTTGTTGGGAGGAAGTTAATGCATCCTAAATTTGATGTGAGAGGATTTATGAGGCAGTTAGATTCTCCTTGATATAAAACAGGTATCCATACGGATGGTTTGAAGAGTGTGATAGTTTGTGAGGATTTGTTTAATTATGTAATCTCCTGTTTGATTAATAAAGAATTGTCGATGCCTATGTTGTGTGGACGTAGCCCAGATTGGTTGGGTGAACCGCGTTAAACCTCTGTGTCTTATGTGCTTGATTTATTTGCTGAGTATTTATTTGAATCTACTGTGCATCTGATCTCCAACACGATTCACAAATCGCCAAGAAATGTAGGATTATGCACAAAATGTTACCCTGGCATTGTTTGCAACGAGTCGCCAAGAAATGGAGGATTCCACATAAAATGTACACCCTGGTCCCTATAAGGCTTATTTCCATTTGAACTTCTCTCTATTTAAGGCACTTCACTTGCTACTGGTCAAGGTCTGAGGTCTTTTTTTGCCTACTCTAAGGTTTCGGCCCCCCCACAAACTCTTGCACAAGTCTTGAGGCCTTTTGGCTTCCTACAGTGGATAGATATGAGGCTATTAGGCCACTTTCTAGGGCTTCGCCCCGCCCCTTTTGACTCAGAATAAAATACACCTCAGGCATAATTTATGTGGGATTATTTATTCCTATAAACAAATCCTTCTAGAGCTCGGAAAAGAAACAGAACTTTGGCCTTGCTTCTGGACAGACTTCAGCCTCTTCACATGCACAAAATAGACTTCCTTTTGTCCTCTTCGAGCTCAGCTTCTCCTTGAGATTATGCTGCTCCTTCCTTAGGCTAATGTTCTTCACAAAAATGGATTGTCATATCTTAGCTTTGTTCAGACTTCATGGATGCCCTCTAACTAGCCCTCAGTCCCGCTGGAAAGAGTTGAATTTGTGAACTGAGAAATCTGAGGACCAAAACTAGCAAACTCGCTGGAAAGAGTTGGATTTGTGAACTGAGAAATCTGAGGATGGAAACTATACACCATGAAAACTCGATTTGAAAACAATTTTATACACCATGAATACTATGAAAACAGGGAGCTGCCCTCCTTTTGAAAACAAATCTAACCTCTAACCTCCCAAACCACCTCCCAGGACCAAATTGAACCTCACAAACCACTCCTGAACCAGAAAAACCAAAAACGAGGCGATTGAAAATGAATTTAACACTATAAATCAGAAAATTTGGCGATTTTAAGGGAATACAATCTCCCAAACTAGGTGCAAATCTGAAAATCCGACGATTTTAAGGGAATACAATTTCCCAAACCAGGTGAATTGGGCCAAATGAAGCTTTGCTTGGTTTATCCACCCTTTTTTATTTTGGGCTAAAATCAAAAAGATAATTATTTTTTAAATAAAAATTAGGCTAACCATATGAAAAGGGTGTTTAATAAAAAATTCGCCCCTCTAAAATGAAAAACCCCTTAAATTTCGCCTTTGGGCTAAAATTCGCCCCTAAAATTTACCATGATCACCCTATAGCTTTTGCGATTAGGAAACTCTTTACAACATAGAAGAACTATATAACTACAAAAAGGGAAGGATTGGCTATGGTATATACTTTACATAAGTTTATACTATTTGTTGGGATCACATTTCAAGATGTTCACATATAACTCTGCACTAAAGTATTTGGTCAATAATCTTGTTTTAGGAGGAAAATTTATAGATGGCTATTATTATTTCAAGGTTATGAATTTGAAGTTGTTGTTAATCCACGAAGACCAAATGTTGGACCTGATCATTTGTCAAGGTTGGAAACATGAGAAGAGCCAATGAATATAGAGGATAATCTTCCTAATGCGTAGTTGTTTACAATCAGAATAGCAGATGATCACTTCGTTGATATTATTTAGTTCTTAACCATAGGGATGGCTCCTTCAGAATATACTAAGCATCAGAAGAAATAATTGGTGGTTAAGGAAGCACATTTTTCACTAATAATAGGACATTTTTATAAGATGGGACTAGATGAAATAGTACGCGGGTATGTTCTTGAGAAAGATATGTAAATAATGTTAATAGAAGCTCATAGTGACGTAGCTGGTGGACATTATGCAGGGAAATCTATTGTGCATAAAATTTTAAGAGAAGGATTATGGTAGCCTACACTACACAAATACACAAAGGAGTATGGTTGATCTTGTGATGTCTCCCAAAGAATAGGAAAACCTTCAAGAAGAGATGAAATGGCACTAGTGCCACAAGTAACATTGCAGGGTTTTGATAAATGGGATATTGATTTTGTTGGACCTATCGATCCACTAGGAAAAAGGACTGGTGTGAGGCATACAATCACTATGACTGATTATTTGACGAGGTGGGCTAAAGCACATCTAGTGAAGGATTGCAACGTAGAAATTGCTGCGAAGTTCATCTTTGAATATATATTGTCCATATTTGGGTGTCCAAAGATATTGATAAGTGACCAAGGGTTGCATTTCTTGAATAAGACCATAGAAGCATTAATTGAGGAATTTCAAGTTTACCACCAAAAGAGAACTCCTTATCATCCTTAGGAAAGTGGAACTGTGGAACCATTCAATAAAATTTTGGAGAATGCAATGACGAAGGTATGTAATGTAAATAAGGATGACTAGGATCTTAGGATTCTAGTAGTATTATGGGCTTATAGGACTAGATGCAAAATTTTGACAGGTTAGACACCCTTAAGGTTGGTTTATGGGAAATAAGTTGTGATGCCCATGGAATACATTGTCCTAGTCTAAGAATTATAACTTTTACAAATATGGAAGACCCCAATGTAATGGAAGAAAGGATGTCGAAGTTACTTTCTCTGAAAGAAGACAAGTTTATAGTAGGATTTCATCAAAAAGTACAAATAGAGAGAGAAAAGGCTTAGCATGATAGGCACATTAAGCAGAAGAAGTTTCAGGTAGGAGACCTTGTTCTCCTCTATAACAGTATGTTTGTGAAATTTCTAGGGAAATTTGAAGGACATTGGTTAGGCCCATATGTTATTAAGTATATCACTAATGGATGCGCAGTACAGTTAGTGAAGTTCAATTGAGAATTAATTCAAGGAAAAGTAAATGGTAGTAGGTTGAAGTTGTACATGGAAAACCATGGCCCTACATCTTTGTCCTAAAGAAGAAAGAAGGAAAATCTTAGTGTCACATGCATTTGAAAGTGGGCATAGGACTATAAACTATGCTGTAGAGAGAGCTTTGATGAAGAAAGTTTTTCAATACAGTCGGGAATATGTCGAAGTTCATAGGAAGACACAATGTAAGACAAAGGTGCACTACAATAGGGAATGTGTCGAAGTTACTGGGAAAGTAGAAATGTGACAGTTAAAAGGGAAAATACATCGGTAAAGTTACATTTAAGATGACAGATTGGAAAAATTTAAGGATAGATATGCATTTAATGACGAAATCTGAACAAAATTGGGATATAATAAAATATAATGATGAGGTTTAAGATAAGGAATTGTTATAAATATCTGACTCTTCCTCAAATTAAGAAATTTGAGGAATCAAGAGTTCGAGTGACTAATAGTGCGAAGAAGTTGCAGGAGACTTTGTTGTGTGTGTTGTCTAACCAATATTAGGAGGAGATTGTGTGGAATTTTCACAAGAAGGGATTGTTTGGAGTCATGGAAACAACTGATATGTTCATGCTAGCAATTGAAACACCCAAAGTAGTAGCACTATCACCATAGAAACAACAACAAACACCAAGGAAGAAGAAAACCAAGGAATAAAGAACCAAGAAAAAGCAAGACAAGAAGTCTGCCAAACCTGTGAAACCTTAGAAGTAACCTGTGCAGGTCAATATTGGTGAAGAAGAAGTGGGGGAAATACAAGCAAAGGAAGTTGGCACAGTGTTCATATCACCTCTTCCCTCATACATCCCACTGAGGAAGCCAAGTGCCAAAACCTTTCACATGAACCATGCTGTGATAACCATTGCACTCATCTCAGACTGATTTGTGAGTGTTGTACGTGTTATCTTACCTTGTATGTTGTGACTGCTGCATCCAAGTGGACTGCTCCATTAGAAGATGTGTATTTCCTTTGTGTTGTGTGTTGCTAGCTGAGTTGGGACTGATCCCTTTCAACCTAGAACTCCCCTTCACATTTCTCCCTTCACAGTGAAAGAACCATTGACACAAGTACACTTACACTCACCAGGCATGTGAACCTCACTTCTCAAAGACAAAGCGAACCACTCTCCTATGTTGATAAGTAAGAGTTGAGGCAAATCCTTAAGACAGTGGCAATCAGGCCATCATATTGGATGGGACTCCCACACCAAATGTTGTGAGGTCTAGTTGGGACTTCATATTAGGGTGATCCCCTGAATGTTGGTGGGTCGAGCACCGTCAACATTTTTGGCTCTAGAAGGAGGGTAGCTAGTTGTACATGGCTGAAATTCCCCTCACACTCACTCATCAACCATCTGGTCAAGGCAATAACTCACACTCCCTCTCTCACAACTCAATAGTTGGTTACTACTCACCTCCTAGATTTGAACACGATATTTCATATCAACACCTTCGCTCTGTCCATCCCATCACTCACCAGTTTGCGAAAGTATTCAAACTAATCCCTGGTGTACATTATCTTCCACACGCATCGAAGAAGCCAAAATCCACTCCCACAAGGGTTTTTGTATCATCGGTGGAAGAAGCAGCCCTTGCTACTCATGAAGGTTTGGAAGAAGCTATTGAAGATTAAGAGGAACCCCCAAGCTTCTTTGAATATAAACAAGGCACTCTTGTGGTCTTGGGATTAAACTCCAGTATAGGAGGTGAAGGGGAAGGCATCAGAGGAAGTGGAGGTGAAGACAAACCAACATACTCAGATCCGGAACCATCAGATTTTGAACAAGAGGAAGAAGATGAAGAGGATGAAGAGATGGATAACCCAAATCTTGAATGGATGACTCAAGGACCATTGGCTCTCCCAAATGTTCTGCACAAGATGCCAAAGCGAACGGAGAGAATAAACATCAAGTTTAACCCTGACAACGTGGTGAAGGTAGAAGACCACTTAGACAACTTCCACCTAAAGCTGCAAACCCTTGAGGTACATTATGATGATGTAGCATGTAGATTGTTTCCATGTACCTTGGATGGCTGGGAAACTGCTTGGTATCACATCCTTCCACCCAACTCTATACAAAACTGGGGTTCTTTCAAACGTATGTTCCTTGAAAAGTTTGTTGATGACGAGACTCCAACCATGCTACTCAAAGAATTGGGAAGCCTCAAGATGGAGGGAAAAGAGAAAGTGAAAGATTTCAATTAGAGGTTTACATGTATCTTGAACAGGTTTGTAGTAAACACCAAACCTCATGACTCCAATATCATTGTCAACTATTACACATCTACACTACCAACCACCATTGCGTAGTTCGTCAATCGAGATGCAAAGCCAAAACTGTTAGAAAGTTGTGAAGAGGCTATTGATGTTGCGAAAGACTTGTGTGCCATTGGAGTCATTAAGGATGATGAATCAATGAAGGACTCCAAGGATGCAAGCAGAAAGCCCTAAGAAACAACAAGCAAAGGTAGAGACAAGAAAGCAACTGACATTGAGACCCTCACTCGCCTTGTCAAGAACTTGACCACTGAAATAAATGAACTCAAGCAATGGAAGATGGACACATTTGTGAACAGTCACATGCCCAGACAGAGACAGGCAAGCAGTTCATTAACCGGCTCATCAAGCAACAATCATTTCGGCTCCAAATCTCTGCACAAGCCTATGTTCCAACTCGATCAATGCGTTAATCCTAAGTATTGTTCCTTCCATTAAGAATTTCATCCCAAGAACTCCTGTTTAGATTGGAAGCAAGTTGTTACCTCTGTTTATACTCATACACTCCATGCAGATGGTGAAATACAAGAGCAACCGGAAGACACTGATGATAATGAAGAGGTTTCACTTGATGAAGCACCAAGTTCTAGGCATGTGGTGAATGCATATCAGTGCTCACAAGTAGTCTCGAAGATGAACACCGAGAAGCAGCCCCAAAAGCAAAATGATCGCCACAATCTTAGGAGTAAAGGGGATCCCTCAACACTTGAGGAGATGCAAGAAAAAGTGAGAGGGCTGATAAAGAAGGCTGATCCACCACCTGTCTCAAAGCATCAAACACTAAGCAAGTTTGGGAAGATAGCGGTGGATAAGAAAACATCTGTGAGCAGTAAGTTGTAGAACAATCCGCTAGACAACACAAGCATTCGTTCCACCCCGAACACCTCGGTGAGTCTACCACCTCTGGATTACAACATAGTTGATGAAATCAAGAAAACTCGAGCGAACATTAGTTTTTTCGACTTATCCAAAGTCCAGTGCTAGCGAGATATCCTATTGCGCACATTAGGACAAATAGAAATAGACATCGTGACCTATAACAACAAGGGAGCATGCACACCTCCTGGATCACTATCCACTGTACTCAATACACTCTGGATGGAAGAAGCAAACGTAGGTTGCCCCCCATTCCTAATTTCATTCAAAGCTTTCGACTACAATGTACACAATTGTTTGGTTGATTTTGATGCAGTAGGCAATGTCATGCCACTCTCCATTGCTAAGAAGATCAATGCACGGTGGATCGAAACATCCGCGAGAATCATCCAACTTGATAGAACATTAGTACCATCCATTGGTGAACTATGAGATGTGATTATCTGACTCTCCCATGACAGTTGAGTCCACCAATGCATCAACATAATTGTTTTGGACATACTGGAAGCATATGGTCTGCTTCTCAGCAGAGACTGGTCCAACAAGCTAGATGGATACTTTGCTACAGACTGGTCTCACCTATGGCTTCTGTACAAGGGAAAATGAAACCAAATTGGGTGTTATCCAAGAGGTAAATGAAACAAAATGTCACTCCCATTAACAGTGAGAATGAACCATTGGCCTTCAAAGAACTCATGTTTGGAAACTTCTTCCTGGAAAAGACATTGGAGTGTTATCTCACATGGCCAACCCCAACCTCATTAGACAAGTAGTTAGGACTCCTTCCTTGCCCAACTAATGATAATGAAACTTGTACAGCTTGCTTTTCTGTTAGTAGTAGTAGTAGCAACAACAGTAGTAGCAACAGTACAAGCACGCCAAACAGTCCATATATAGACAAGTTATGGACCATGAGTCTTGATAAATCAGGAACCCATGATGACTCAAGGACCGAGTGCATCTCAGTCATCCAAAATAATGAACTATGCACGGTTTCGAGTTGTTTGAAGTTAGGAGTCACAAACAATGGTGTTGAAGCACGCACGTTGAACACACAAAAGACCAACACTATGAACAAACAGAGCAACTTGGGATCCACCATGGTCCAAAGATGGCTAATCTCGGTACAAGTTACACATTGCAGTAGTGACCAATCGTAAACGGCTTGATCGAATAGTATGAGGATGGGCCTGCAAGAGTAGATGGTGACCTGAATACCCACTACATGCAAACAATCAAACATGAGATTCTAGGTAAAGGATAAAACAAGCCATTACAACAAAGAACAGGTAACACATGCATGTTTTTTGTACTCCTTTCACTAAATAGATTGATTAACATTTTAAGTGTTTGAATTACTTGCAAAATTTGTCATCACACTTGGTTTTCTAATTTAAATTCTCCACATAAGAAATATGGGAAGACCCGCTTATGCATTGACTTCAGAAAATTGAACCCTTCTCAGACTAAAAACAATTACCCGATGACATCATCTGAGCCCATGTTTCACACAATACCTGAGACAATAGTGTTTTCTTCACTTGAAGGCTTTTTGGAATGCCACTAGGTTCCAGTAGCGGAGCCCGGTGGACCAACACTGGTCCACAAGAAACTTGGCTCACACACCTATCATTTGCAATCACTCGATGGGAGGATTGATAATCTTCCTATCAAATGGTCAAGTCCTCAAACATTAGTCCAGTAGGTTGAGCCACGCTCATGCCTTGTACATAGTCTGCTTGCTACTTGTTGTTTCATTTGGTTTGTTTTTCTTATTATATTTGATTTTTCTTTGTTTTATTTTGATTACTATTTTTGTTCACGTGCATTTTTTTTGTTTGATATATTACTATTTTTGTTTCCAGAAATAAGTGTTGCCAATTACTACGTTGTGGCTTTTGAATAGAGTATGTGGCTAAAATTTGAAGAGACTTGTGACACTGCAGCACTTGGCTAGTCTTGTGTCCATTTTCTTTGTGCTTGGTTACAACCTTTTATCGATGAGGTCCTCACGGAAAATATGAACCGTATGTAAGGGAAGATTTGGTCAAACCGTGAACCCATGTCCACACTAGGAAGCCCCATGCATGTACTCGGCCTTCTTCTCTATGTGTTGAAGCTAATCCAATAAGAAAAAACGGAGAAGGGGAAAAATCTAAACTAGCAAACCTATGTCAGAGGTCTTACATGCTTCTCTAAAGAAACAACCTCTTCTGCTCTCAACAAGTCGGGATCCCTCTTTTTCCCCAAAAATAAATAAGTGCCTATGCACAGTTCTCTTAAAAATACAAAGGTGAAAGAAGGGAAGGGCTTCCTACACAGAGAGGTGAAGCATGAAACTCCACCGAGGTACTGACAAGGCTCGCTAGCAGTGGAGCAATGAGTGTGTTCTTGCATGACTCTGTGAGGGTACTGTCTAGGCCTGCTGGTAGTGGAGCAACACTAGAGATAAAAACTTATACTATGAAAATGTTCAACTCATGAACTAAACTACCCTTCTCGGATTCAAAACACTGATATCTAAGCTGAACTTTTGATTGTATTTGACTGAGTTGGAAAAGGGTGAACCATGTATGTCCATAGGGTAAGTGGGGAAACTAAAGTAACCTACACAGTGATTCAATACTTTCTAAAAGACCAAGGCCCTATGCTAGCAATGAACCAAAACAGAGAAGCTAGAGTTCTACTAGTGTGTTGCCAAGTGTTGTAGCAGCTACAACCACCTCCAAAATTTTGGCCTACACCAATTTCAGAGCCTCCCTTGGAGAGTTTCACATGATGACTGCACACACTCAAGTACGCTCCATGAGCTTGTGTGAGTCTTTACATTTTCCTTGTTTGTTTATTGCATTCAAGTCTCTACATGTTGATGTCTAAGTCATGCTTGCGACCGTTTTCTGGTTACACTCGAAGTCTTTGCTTCATATGTGTTTGTTGTGTTCACCATCAAGGCATTTATCGCACTCACACACAGAGTCATATTCATTATCGCGCAAGCATCGTCTTGATCATGAACGATCAATCACGAGTGTCACACTTGTCACTTGCACCGTTGGTTAGTCATGTTGAACATGTGTGTCTGGATGGTTTGGTCATTTCATCGTCAAGTCATGCAAGTGTGTGTGTGTATGATCATTTATGCATCTTTTTATTGTTCACACACTTAGTCATTTTTGTTGAAGTTTTGACGACCAGAATCCTCACTGACAGCTAGACCTTCACCCTTCTTTCGACTCAATCGACTTTCAACCTGAACAACATAGAAGCACCAAGCTAGTTCTTTCAAGTTGTGATGCCCATAAGAAATTCAATCAACACTCATGTTGGCCACACAGAAAGTTGACCGGTTGCTCATCTCAGAAATTGTGTAGTGCTCATGAGTAGGCCTTCTGCTACCCATTAGTCAGCTCAGCTTAGAAATTGCCAGGGATGGTCAGCAGGTTGGCCTCTCAGTGTTAATGTAGTTTTCCCAACCAGCAGCTCCCAACAACAGACTGCATGTTCCCTCCAGGAATTGCACAGTTTCTACTACTAGTGACTGAGTAGCCAACTGGTAGTTTCCTCTGGGAATTGTGCAATTCTGGCTACCCATGACCCCAGTAGCCAACCGGTAGTTACCTCTAGGAATTGTGCAAGTCTAGCTGTCAGTGACCTGAGCAACCAACTAGCAGTTCGCTCTAGGAATTGCAGAGATCTGGCTACGAGCAACCCCAGCAGCCAACTGGGAGTTCCCTCTGGGAATTGCGTATATCTAGCTCCCATTGACCCCAGTAGCCTACTCGTATTTCCCTCTAGGAATTGTGCAGATGTTGCTGCTAGTGACCAAGCAGCCAACTAGCAATTCCCTCTGGGAATTACGCAGATCTGGTTGACAGTCCCCTGGGAAATTCCCTAGAAAAATTGTGCAATCCCTGTCTACTGACCACTCATGCAACTCAGCCCCTTCCTCTGGAAAATTGCGCAAATTTGGCTATCTAGCCCTTGCTGACTATTCATTCCAGAAAATGTGCAGAGCATGCATGCCTTGCCTTCCAACAACCTGGATTTTTCCTCCCAGCCGAGATAGACCTTATAGTCACTCACTGTTGACTTAGATCATCTGCCTCCCTCTCTCAGTGACTCTTGTGCAGTTTTCATCAGCAGTTTCCTGGATCCATCATCCCGCATGACAACCCTACTGCCTCTCCTGGTCACCCACATCCGAATGATCATGTGTCATGGTAGACTAGGAGGTTTTGGATTTGATGTTGTCTCATCATGAGTGATTGCAGGTACATGTACACCCACAAACATATCAAGACGAAAAACGTGATTAATGACGAGAGCACATGCAGATGGACAGGTTCACCAATGGACAAAGGAATGAAGCATGTGAAGCGGACGAACGCGATGAACATGCATCTTCGTGAACAAGTGAGATTATCAAGACTTCCAACATGAAAGCAAGGAACAACATGCTAGAGCTTCATCAAGCAAACTAAGGACCATTGAGGACTCCGCACACTTCGCCATGTGGAGGTGAAGCTATGATACACCATGAAGACATCTATCACTTAGAAGCACTGTAGCTCGACATGCACTCTAGCAGCAAAACAAATGTACCAGCATTGTCTTGTCAAGTCATGTCGAGTCAAGTCATGAGTCATGTTGCCCACATCTCCACTATGAGCTTGTTGTCAACCAATGTGATGTAACATGGAAGTCCAAGAGACCCACTTTTTGAACATATAGTCATGTAAGTCGGAGAATCATGGAAGTCGACTAGTCATGAGGGTAGTTGAATAGCCACAAGGGTCAGTTTCACCCTTGGCTATAAATACCCTCCTCATTTGTACATGAAAATACTTTTCACCTCATCTCCTCCCACATATCCAAGAGAGTCTGTAATATTTTATTTGAGGAGTAAGTAGTGGCTCCAACACCTCACTGACGGGGTTAGTGATGTATGGTGTAACAATATGTCTTGGAACTTTCGCTTAATTCAAAAGCCTATCAACAGGAAAACACGTTTTCACACTTGTATTGTATTTCTTGTAAAACTGATCTTTAACACTTGTAATGCATGTTGCTTTAACCATGTGTTCTACATATGAACTGATTCATTTTTTGTAATGCATAATCTATTAATAAAATGTGTTGTATATGTTTTTAATGTTGTCTCGTTCATGTCGACTGCTCTACTGGACATCAAACATACCTTTCACATGAACCTTGTTGTAACAACCATTTCACTCGTCTCAAACTGACACGTGAGTATTGTACATGTTATCTTACCTTGTATGTTGTGACTGCCACATCCGAGTGGACTTCTCCACTGAAAGTTGTGCATGTCCTTTGCATTGTGTGTTCGTAGCTGAGTTAGGATTGATCCCTTTCAACCTGGAACTCACCTTCACCTTTCTCCCCTCACATTGAAAGAACCATTGACACAAGTACACTTACACTCACCGGGCATGTGAACCTCACTTATTGAAGACAAAGCGAACCACTCTCCTATGCTAACAAGTAAGAGTTGAGGCAAATCCTGAAGACAATGGAAACTGCACCATCATACTAGATGGGACACCCACATCAAACAGTGTGAGGTCTAGTTGGGACTTCATACCAAGATGATCCCCTGAATGTTGGCGGGTCCATCACCATCAACAGATTGAAAAAATTATGTCGAGGGCCAAGAGACAGAAAAACCCATGGTCCACCACTACGAATGAAAAGAGAAACCTAGGGATCAACCATGATCTGAAGATAGCTAGTCTCGGTAAACACTACACACCACAACAATGACAAATCCAACATGAGATTCCAAGTAAAGGAGGAGCCAAGCCATTGCAACAAAGGGAAGCTAAAACACATATGTCGCTTGAACTCCTTATACAGGAAACATTTACTAAGATTTTGGATGATTGGAGTACTTGCAAATTTCATCATCATATTTTGGTTTCTAATTTAAATATAGCACGTAAGAAATCTAGGGAAATCTTCTTATGCATTGATTTCAGGAACTTGAACTACTCCCGAAATAAAAACAACTACCTCGTGTCATCATTTGAGCCTATGTTGCATGTAGTATCTAAAGCAGTGGTTTCATCTTCACTTAAAGATGTTTTGGAATACCACTAGGTTCAGGTAGTGAAACCCGGTGGAATTACATTAGTCCATGAGAAACTTGGCACACACACATGCTGTCTACAATCACTTGACAAGGGGGTTGACAACCTCCCTGTGAATGACCAAGATCTCAAGCATTACTTCCAGTATGTCGGGCCGTGCCCCATGACATGTACATAGTTTGCTTGCTTCTTGTTGTTTTCATCTTGTTTTCTTTGCTTAATATCTTTGTTTCCACATTGTTTGTTCTGCTTGTTATTTTTGTTTATGTTCATTTTGTTTTCTTGATATATTATTATTTTTGTTTCCGTAAATAAGTTCTTCCAACTACTACGTTTTGGCTTTTGAATAGAGTATGTGGCTGAAATATGAAGATACTTGTGACATTGCAGCACTTCGCCAATCTTGTGTCTGTATTCTCTGTGCTTGGTTACAACCTTCGGTTGATGAAGTCCTGTTGGGGAATACGAGCCATATGCAAGGGAATTTTTGGTCCAACCATGAGTTTGTGTCCACAATGGGAAGCCTCATGCATACACTTAGACTTATTCTTTGTGTGTTCAAGCTCATCCAACTAGTAGAAATGGAGAAGGGGAAAATTTAAACGAGCAAACTATGTCAGAGGTCTTACATGCTTCTCTGAAGGAACAACTAATGAGCCTCGGTATTGCAACAATAATGTTGCAACTCCCAAGGTTACCAACTTTAATTATTAATCTAGTGTTCGTAAAAACTTAAGAGATATTAGCACTATATGTGCAACATACAATGTGTCCTTCCTTTGTTGTCATGATGTAATGGAGTGCATGTACTGAGTCAAATCCTAAACTAATTGCAGAAAATGAAATATTCGAAATAGAACCTTAACCTATTGAGAGAAAGAAAGTACAAGGAAAGAGACTGAAATCAAATGATAAAACACACCATTTTCTAACTAACGGCTAAGAGGCTTTGCTTCAAAATAATTCTAAGTTAACATGTATGCAATTCTACTGTCTTAAGCATGTAGATTCAAACCATCAAACCTTCTATCGATGTGCATGTAAATGAATAAAATAAATTTGTTTTTCTTTTTGTATTTTTTTCATGTCGGAGTTTGAAATCTAATCTCTTTTGGTGATGTGGTAGGTGGCTTGGAGATGATGGTTGATGGATGGAAGGCTTGGAATACGCTTAGGTGACCTTGTGTGATTTCCTGGAGGTTTTCCCTCAATTCAGCCTCAAAACAGACCACTATAGGAAAACCTATAGGATGTACTAAAAACCTACAGGATACAGAGAGAAAAAGGATGGATGTTGGAGATGATGGAAGGCTTAGGGAAGGTGGTTTGTTGATGGAATGGAGTGATAAAATGCCTAGGATCACTCAGAACTCAAAAACAAAGTTGGAAGAAGGATGGATTTTCTCAAAAAGCTTGGAGAAGTTTCCTTGTGAAATGATGAAATTGATGAGGGTTTAATGACCAAGAAAATCAAATAAAAAATGTATGGGACAATTTTTTTATTAAATAGGATGTCTTAGGTATTTATTCGAAGTGGAATCACTCAAAAATACCTCTACTAACCCATTATAAAAAAATAGAAAAACATTACTAGTCGAAAATGTAGAAATTCGAGAACTAGTGAGCTAGTAAATCTAAAAAATGCCTAATCAAATAAAGTGAAAATGCAATGGGGTAATTTTTGTGATGAACTAGAATATTTTTGTGATCTAATGAAAGTGGAACCAACTCGATTGAAGCTTGTTGGCATGCTCCAAAAAATAGCATAAATTTATTGTTCTTTGCTAAAAAGGAGGTCCAACAATCTAGATTTGGGAATAAGAAGACTAATCCAAGCAGCTCAATGATTACTATGAACTTCCAAAGCTTTTCCAATGGTGAAATAATTCTTGTGATCCTTCAAAATAACTTACATAAACCATTTAATTCTATCCTACAACAATAAATCATTAATAATAAATGCATAAATAGAAAGAAATAAAAACTAAAGATGCATGTGAATAAGCAGTGAAAAGAAGGAAAGAAAATGATAGAAAAGGGCTTTGAGACTCTTGGGATGGCCAAGCCCAAGGAAACTCAAAGATCTATGGAGGAGAACAAGATTTAGAAGCTGAACATGACACCAATCTTCATTATTTTCATCAATAGAATTACATCCTTGCAAGAAAATACAATGGAGCTGCAAAAATACGAGTTCTCTCCACAAGAACACTAATGAAAATCTATGCCTAGAGGAAAATTCGACTTGGTACTTATACAAATTATTAGGAATCATTCTCCATGAATGGAGGAAGCTTTCCCCACCAAAATCCCTTGATTAGTGGATTTGGTCCCTTAATTAGTGGAACACATTCCTAGATTTTCTCAATCATTGTAGTTCCACAATCTGTGTCATAATTCCATAATATCTTGTTGATTTATTATTTATTATTGATCCTCCTATAGTAGGGAACAAGTCCCTAAATTATATCCTCCTCCAAATCTTCATAATCTTCCCAATATTCTCATAATTTTCCACAAGAATAAATAATATTAGGCACAAATATCCAATTATTCATAAACCTTCCTAATGAATATATTAAAGTTAAAAATAAATTATCTAATGCAAAAAGAGAGGTTTAATGTGCTGGAGGATGGTCATAGGACTTAACTTATGTTTTAATTTAGAGGCATGGGTGTTAATTTATGTCTAATTTAGAGGCCCATCATACCCCCCAGCTGAAAGTGTTGCTCATCCTCTGAGCAACTTAGTGACCTCATTGTGCCTCATCCATGGCTGTAGTGTCCTCTTGTTATCGGGAAATCTAGTGTCCATGCAAAGCTGCTAGTACCACTAAGACAGGTAGCTATCTTAGAAACAAACAAACTAAATTTAGTTGTTTAGAGAGTCTTCGGCGAAATCACATAAGTATTCTTTTGTCGACGCGTTTCGAACCAACTAGTGTGGTTCATCGTCAGGACAAGTTGAAGATCAGATCCAACTTAGCATGTTTAAATAGTGTATGCAGAGACTCCAACGGCTATATTGCCAACGGCTAATTTTGACCTAATGACCCAAGTCAAACCAATAAATTCCCGTTATATTTTATTATTTAATTTTTTTTATTCTAGGAAATAGTTAAATTCTGTAATTTATATATAAAAAATATTCATTTGTTATATATATAAATTCAAAAATCTAACTAATTTATATTAAAATATTATCCTTGGTATATTTTATATTATTAATAATAATAATATTTTTATTCTAATTTATCATTTATACCTAATGGCCCAATTAATATATTTTATAATCAATTTAATAATTTATATTTATTTATATTAAAATAATAACCTTAGTATATCATATATTCATTTAATAATAATAGTATTTATATTATAATTTAACAATTTATACCTAATGGCCCAATTAATATATTTTATTAATTAATTTAATAATTTATATTTATTAAATAAATTAATAATTTACTATTTCTAATAATACTATTATAAATAATATTCTAGACATATTACTAGTTACATTAAAGTATTATTTGTTAATAACTTGATTATTAATAAATGTATGTCTATGTACCAAAAAAGAAACTAACTGACATAATATTGGTACACCATATAGTTATTTATTAATTAAGGTCCATGTGAAGCCAAATAGAGGAATTATATCCTTAATTAAGGTATAATTTTATAATTAATTTAATCAATTATTAAGTAATCTATATTACTTTCGTTTTCCTTTATGAGAAGTAGATAGGAGAGGAGCAAAGAATACCAACCTCAATCTTTCGCTTGGTTCCTTGCTTGTTCCTTCTCCCCTCTGACAGATCTTTGTAGCTCTTTCCTTGCTTACCCCGCTTCAAAGAGTACCTATAAAGTCAAAGTAGCATAATACCTTCAAAGTACTGGGATCTACAATCATAAACAATATAGGACCAGATATATATTGACCACACAAATGCATATATCATCAAACATACAAGAATGTGGAGGAAAGCTCGAATAGCTTTATTGATAGAAAGAATAGAAGAGAGGATTACAACCCATTGATCTAACCCAGTGTCATCCTCCTAGCATGAAAGCCCTTCTTCACCTCATGAAAAGCTTAGATCACCCAACACTATGATTTTCCAGCAGGAAACCAACAACACTTCCTTACAAGATACAAAATTCCATCCTTTGGATCTCTGGGATGAGGGATCCATATATAGATGTTTGCAAGGGGTTGAGTCAGCTTTTGGGATTTTGATTAGTGTCCTCTCTCTGATAATTCTTGGTTCCACTTGGAGATTCATGATCTCTTACTCATCCCTGGGTGAATTCAGAGAGGCATGTGTCATAGGAGAAGTTTCTAGAAGATTCCATGATCATCCACCTTGCACACTATCTCTGTCATTTGTCTATTCTCACCCATCGCACCCTACAGAAGGGATTTTCAGTATGCATCGCACTTTTTTCATGTGGCAGGTGACATGCATTGCACCCTTAGCACTGAGTAGTTTGTATGGTCCAATTTTGACCAGTTCTGAGCAGTTTTCTGTGGAGAACTTCTGGGAGATGATGTAATCAGCTGACCTTGGTCCTTTAGGGTGTGAAACAACACTTTTAGGGACTCAGACGCCCTTTGGTTTATGGACATATATGATTGGGGTTGCAGTGCCCAAATATGGCTATAACAGTTGTCCCCTAAAGTGTGAGGTCGTAAATCTTTTGATGTCGAGTGAAATGCTTTATCATGAGCATCTGAGGTTTTTCGAATTGGAAGGCGACTTGTAATAAGATACAATACAATACATTATCTTCATAATATTTTCATGATCTATTTGAGGCGGGATTCCCATGCTCAGCTTTATAAATTCATTTTCATGTACATAGGATAGACAACTGTCTGTATGGCAGACTGATGATTCTGATAGAGTCATCATCCTTTGACTTGGATGATCATCTGTGCAGCAATAATGTACATTTGATGTCTTTATTTTCCTAAATATATCGCAGCCCGGATGGATGAAACTAGATCTGAGGTCTTCAAACTCGTTCAATCTTCGCCCGAAGTAAAAGTCGATCCATGTGAAAAAATATTCTGGAGTCGAACATAGAAAGACATCGCCTGATTACCAGCCAATGATGTAAGCTATTAATAGGCATGAGAGGAATCACCGATAATGATGATGACCCTCAAGGTACGACAATACAATTTACATGGTGTGAAAATGGGACTTGGCATCAAACACCACGCAAAATCTTTTGGTCGAAGGCCATTGATGTAAACCTGTCACCGAAAGTGATAAACTTGCCATTGAGGCATGCAAGCTTCAAAGTACTGTAAGGGTTTTTCCTAGGTTGACTTCTTGGATAATGAGCTGTCATCAACAAGAAGTGACCCGTCATAGGAGGGCCTTAATGAATCCCACATTTATGACACGGAACAGAGCAAATGATTTTGTGGAGGTGAAAATGATTTGATGATACAGGGTTCAAGGTGGCAGTCATGAAATAATGAAGGGTGAAGGTATGGCAGCGGATGAGACACAAGCTGGGTTGGTGAATCCTCTGAGCGACTTCTTTTTAACATATCAGCGACACTAAAATGGATTGGTAGCGTTAACCCCAAAAATGGATGGTACGGTGGACCAATGATGATATGGTCGGTGAACAGAAAAACCCAACCCGATTCAATCATGGTGATGAAGGGAAAGTGTCATGTTCAAGAGTGACTTGCTACCAATAAAGTTTCTTCAAGTTTTCTTCCCAATTTTTCCCCAGTCATTGCTAACCAGTACCTCTTTATTTTTTTCAAGCTTGAGGAGGATAACATATGCTTGTTCTATAGTTTTCCCTTTGGGCAAACCCGTCACTATGTTTTAGCGAGCTTAGCAATAGTGAAACTCGTTCTTGTCTGCACGGACAATTTTGTCGCTATTGGTTTTAACGAGTTTAATGACAAAGACAACTTGGTCCTTTTTTAATTTTAGAGAGTCTGAAAAGGGACGGAAAGGAAACTCGAATAATCCTTTTTCATCATATAATCTCTTAAGTTCGAAAAAGTATAAAATAATACGAAAGGGATGAATTTTCGATAGTTTTAATGAGCCGAACAAGACAAGCGCTCGATATTTTTGTGTAATAATCCCTCAGGTCCAAAAAGATTAAAATCTAGAGGAGGGATAACACTTCCAATAGCTTTAACGAGCTGGAGAGGCCAATTGCTCGGCAATCTTTTCATATTTTACGAGTCAGATGAAAAGAGCTTAAAGGAGACTCGTTTTTGAGGAATGAGTGATATTTTCAAGTAGCAGCTAGTTCCAGGTAAGGTTTGGAATTTTCCAATCACGACAGTATCACGAAGATGGCTAATGGAATCACTCGTCACAGCTATTCCTCAAAAGGGTAAACAATCAAATGGAGGCGTATGATCAGCTAAAACAAAGTGGAGGTGATGGTAAGAACACGACCAAGGCTCAAAAGCTGATGATAATGAATTCACAATGGTTATTTACCGGAGGTTGGTTCATTTTTTAATGAGCTTAAACTCTGGTGGAACATTTGCTCATTGCTTAGGTTTAATTTTTAATAAGCTTTAACTTTGCATAAAACTGCTCATTCCAGTCGCATAATAAGGATGTCCCATCGATAGGTTCAATTTTTAGGGAGCTTACACCATTCAAAACTTTGCTCCAAATCCTTTCTTTATGTAAGCTAAGAACGACCAATCCTATGAGTTTAAAGGATTGAGAATCTACAAACTAAGAAAATAAATGGTCGCTTTTCACTTGCATGCGAAAAGGTTTGCATGCCCCCAGGTATAATGAAGTAGAGTCTCCAAGTTACCCTTCAATTTGCAAACAAAGCACTTGCTCTGTCAGGAAAGGCATACCTTTTAACGTACAAAGTAGAGTTTCCAGGTTACCCCTCAATTTGCAAACAAAGCATTTGCTCTGTCAGGAAAGGCATACCTTTTGATGGAGGTATCTTATTCTAGTCTAATCCCATTTTCCTAGATGGACGGGTGTGTCAAACTAGTCATATTCCTATGTGGAAACCCACCTTATACCTGGGGTTCTTTTGCTGGAGCAGACTAGGGTGTATCCCCCCTGGGTTTCAGTCACAATCACCGAATTACTCGTGCTCATTAGGTGGACGGACTAGAGATTGACGAGACATTCCTTGCGTGAAAAGACTAGTTAGGGATGGCATTTGACTATTAGCTATGTGTGAGCTGGCGAATGAAAGCTGGTCTACGAGCTAGACCACTCTACCTTCATACAGAAAACACATTACTCGAAAGAGTGAGGAGATAATGGCTCCCATGCTATAAATGTAGTCACGCCCAAGGAGTAGATTATAATCTAGAGGTCCATGGACTACCATTACGTTCAGATAAATAGTTTTCCCTCTCAAAGTTATAGGAAAACTTGGAAGGATCCTAATGGTCGACTGGTTCCTTTATCGAAGCTTGTTAGATTTTGCATCTCAGGCAGAAGCGATGGTGAACCAATCGCTTTCCAAGCAGTTGAGGAGAGGATACTCACAGAAGCCCCTTCATCTATGATAGTACCGAACATGACCATTCTGTAAGCTTGTACAATGATTCAGAATGGTACATTAGATGGTAGATGGGGTCTACCTAGTAGATTCCAGTCAAAGGAAACGACTAGGTTGCTTGGAGGTGGGACCGAATAAACGGTCGGATATGACTCTGACAAACTTCCTTCCTGCGGTAAAGGAATGGGTAGATTACCCCCATGTTCATTGGAGTCTGTGTTTATGAAAATAACTTGAACGGTGTCATTCTCATTCTCTTTGGTGACTGTATCATCTAAAGATGGACCTTCCGAAGACAAGACTGGGTCGACTGCTATCTCGACTCGATGACCTTGGTCCGGTGTAGACTCAGAGGCTATATCTTTAATGATAGATGCTTCAACCGACCACAAAGGTGTGTCAGTCAGATTCTCAACTAGCGATGGACTCGGCAAGAGTTTCTTGTATCTAGGAGGAAACCGTAGCGGTGAAGCAGGACGGTTATCCAAGACTCTTTTAGCTTCATCCAGGAAGGGACAACAGTGGACGGCATGATCACCTTCACACAGTCTACAAGGAAATTTATATTTTCCTTTCTACCAAGAGACTTCGTTTTCACTAGTTGATGTTGTACTCTCAACATGATCGTCAGAGGTTGACGACATTGGATTATGCAAATGAGGAGACCAGTCCCTTAAGATCCGAGGGATGCAAGGACAATCTTGATGATGGTGGTCTCCTTTGCAAATGACACATGGAGATTTAGGTTTGGACGGTGCAGTGTGTGGATTTTCGCTAGATGATGCATGGTTGCCCCTTTTTGCCTTTGGCTTCTTCTCCTTTTCCTTCTCCTTCCCTTTCTTCTTCTTCTTAGTTACTTGGTTTTTAGCTTTACCAGCTTCACCAAGCGAAGAGGAAGGAGGGGAGGGAGAAACAAACGAAGCAGAAAGTTGGGGGGTAACTTTAGTATCATCTAGTTACTGATTTGATTGCTCAGGAATCATGGTGCTTTGAATGACAGAGGTCGAGAAGAGCCATATTGGCAAGCCGATTTTCAGTCCTGGAAGGGACAATGTGGCCATATGAGGTGCACCAAAATCTCCCCAAGACGAGAAAGGACTAGGATTTCCCCCAAGGGGAAATCCATGGTTGGTGGACTCCATTTTCTCAACCTAAGACCAATGAGGGAACAGTGATGTTATTCTAATTAAAATAAATTTTATGACGCTTTGACACAACTTGCTTTTTCAATTTTTAAGAGTCGAGAAAAAGCTAAAGATGACTCTAGTTGCCTTCAATTTTTAATGAGCCTGAAGTGACAAGTGCTCAAATGGACCTTTTCCTTTAAGGAGTCTAAAAAGGAATGAAAGAGACTACTCTAGAAATATATACAGAGGGATTACCAAACCAATCGCAAAACTGCAGAATACTTTTTATGGTACGGTAGTCAATCTTCCTCAATGTTGTGTTCAGTGCATTGCGATCGATAGGGCGGCAGACATGGCTTCCTAAGGATAAAGGATATAGCCTATTGTGGTCTCCCAATATATACTAGAAGGTACGTGGGAGCACAAGTCCGTACTAGCACTTGTCGTCTCAAAGAGGAGGAATCACCCAACCTACGATGAAAGCGATAGTTAGCAGGCTTTATGACACCGGAATACAATGACGACACTTTGCAATTTTGAACTGAAAACTACTTTCGACACTTGAAATACTATTAATTCAAATAAAATATAAGAGTAACAGTGTAATCGACCATCAAACAGAGTAGGATTCTTTTCTTTGACTGAAAACAACACTTGCGACACTTCCAAATCAAAAGACGATAGTTCGATTAAGCTACCTTTTTCTAAATGAGAACTATAAATGGCGAAAAATACGTAAAAACATTCACAATTCTTTGTAAAATTCAGGTTGAATAATGAAAAGGAAGGGAGTTTTCACAGTGGTATACTGATCACAGACAGCGAAACTCCTGAATAAAGCTAAAGAAAGTGAAGAAAAAACCAAAATCTGGAGGCAGAAACAGTCTTATCTGATCATCACACCTGTAACACAAGTAAATAGGGATGCATCGCACCTACTACACATGGGAGGTGCGATGCATCCAGATTGCCTAGAGGAGAAGGTGTGATGCTCCAGGGACGAGACTTTAACTTGGTTTTTTGGTCACAGTCTGTAGCTTAGTTCAGGGATTTAGGCCAAGCTAATTATAGTCAGTAAATATAAATCATAGGGGCTGATCTAATGAGGTTACTTGAGCCACCACCAAGGCAATTAGGATGTTTGCAAATCAATTGTTCAGTTTATAAACAAAACCTGGAGATGGATTGAAGCAACATTGATCTATTTTGCAGTTGCATAGCAAATGTAGTTCAAAGGCTAGCTGGCTTAACTTCAGGTTTCTTCTGTAGTTTATAAAGCAAACAAATATAAACAAGAAAACAAGCTATTCGATCCCCAGCGGAGTCGCCATTTTGTTATTGGGAAATCTAGTGTCCATGCAGAGCCGCTAGTCCCACTAAGACGGGTAGCTATCTTAGAAACAAACAAACTAAAGTTACTTTCGTTTTCCTTTATGAGAATTAGATAGGAGAGGAGAAAAGAATACCAACCTCATTCTTTCACTTGGTTCCTTGCTTTTTCCTTCTCCCCTCTGAAAGATCTTTGCCACTATTTCCTTGCTTACCCTGCTTCAAAGAGTACCTGTAAAGTCAAAGCAGCATAATACCTTCAAAGTACTGGGATCTACAATCATAAACAATATAGGACCAAATATATATTGACCACACAAATGCATTTATCATCAAACATACAAGAATGTGGAGGAAAGCTCGAATAGCTTTATTGATAGAAAGAATAGAAGAGAGGATTACAACCCATTGATCTGACCCAGTGTCATCCTCCCAACATGAAAGCCCTTCTTCACCTCATGAAAAGCTTAGATCACCCAACACTATGATGTTCCACCAGGAAAGCAACAACACTTCCTTACAAGATACAAAATTCCAGCCTTTGGATCTCTGGGATGAAGGATCCATATATAGATGTTTGCAGGGGGGTGATTCAGCTTCTGGGATTTTGATTAGTGTCCTCTCTTTGATAGTTCTTGGTTCCACTTGGAGATTCCATGATCATCCACCTTGCACACTGTCTCTTCCATTTGTCTACTCTCGCCCATCGCACCCTACAGAAGGGCTTTTTAGTATGCATCACACTTTTTGCATGTGGCAGGTGAGATGCATTGCACCCTTAGCATTGAGCAGTTTGTATGGTCCAATTTTGACCAGTTCTGAGCAGTTTTCTATGGAGATATTATGGGAGATGATGTAATCAGCTGACCTTGTTCCTTTAGGGTGTGAAACAACACTTTTAGGGACTTAGAATCCCTTGTTTTATGGACATATATGATTGGGGTTGCAGTGCCCAAATATGTCTATAACACCTCTCTCTTGTGCATTAGGAATATTGGCTACAAGTTCTGCAAGGACAAGCCCAAAAACCTATTTGTGCAAAGAAAAATCATTGTTTCTTGAGACCATTAGCTTGCTTTCTTGCCCTTATTCAAGATGAGTTCTTGAATATTTTTCAGTTTAGCAAGGTCTTCCATATCCTTATCAATATTCTACTACCTTGTTCCACCATTTCGACACCTCTAACACCTTCAAACTGCCTTTAGATGAGAATTAGGACATCATGTAATAATTCCTGTCAAAACTACAAGAAACCCTGTTAAACTACAGGAAACCCATTTTGATCATAAATGAAAGTCTGAGGTTAGGACAGGCCCTCAAATTGAATCTCATGCCTTTTTACCATTTTTAGCCATTGGACAAAAGCTAGAATGAGATTAGAGACCTCTTGGAAAACATATTTTCATCACTACAGTTTGAGTTTTGTTTTGATGGTGAATTACTCATTTCCTTTTGTTGCCTTCCTCTTCTCTCTTGTGGCCTAGATGACTACCTAATGGCCTTGGATTTCTCTATTTTTATTAGGTCTCCCTTAAGCTATTCCATTTTGGGGGTTAGCATAATTTGTCCATTTATTCCTTCTTGTAGCAACATTTTGCCTTCCTATAGTAGTCATCCTCCTCTTTGAGGGTCTTCTAACTGTATGGGAGTGATGAGAAATGATGAAGAGGGATTGGATGATGATGCTAGGGCTCAAAGGGAGTAGTGCAGGTTTGTGAAAATGAGAGGATGCTCTATTTGTTTTTTTTTTCAAGAATGAAATGGGATGGATGAATGATGAACAGATAGTGAATATGAAGTGGATGGAGGGCTTACAGTGTTGTGTGACTTTGGCCTTTGCAAAATTTTCTTCTTTTAACTTCTATCCTCATTCCTTGAAATGATCACCCTTCATAATTTGGCTTTTCAACATTACATGAGTGAAGGAGTGACTTACAATTAAGTAGTTGAAGGCGGCTGAGACTGCTGACCCATCCTTAGCTTATAAAACCTCATCTCTCATGCATTGACAAAAAATTTATAACTATAATATGCTCAAGAGAAGAGGTAAAGAATATTGCATACGTGTACGTACTTGATGGTCTTCCTGTAGATGTTGTTTGTTGGAGAGTGAAATCCTTGCTTGTATTTGCTGCATGTGTTTTTTCTCTTCTTATGTTTTTCTAATGTTGTTCCTTAATGTACAGGTACTGGATGGTGATGTTGATGAATCCTCACTGTGCCAGTGGGTTCCCTCTTGTTAAATCCCCCTCCTTAACATTGCTTGATGAAACCAACCTCTGTTTTTACCTTTTAAACCTTCTCACTGCCAATCTTGTAGGTGTTGTTCTATATCTTATAGGATCTCAGGGAATCCTGTAGGTTTTCAGGACAATGACTTGTTTTGTCCGTATCTCCTAAACAGTAGTATGGATTGACTTGAAACCTTTTGAGCATGTTGCCATCATCATTATGCACCTCCCCATAAAAACAATTTGGTCAATGGATACACGGATCTTGAGAAAAACTAAAAATGGCTTAAGGTCATGGAGACCAATTTCTTGGAAACCGTGTACTAGAATTTTCTAAAATTTCTTGGGCATGTTACCATCATCCATATGCATCTCCCTGTGAAACCGAGTTTTAAATGGATGCATGGATATTGAGAAAATGCAAAAATAGTGTAGGTGATGGAGGCTGATTTCTCGCAAACTATAGACTAGAATTTGCTAAAATTGCTTGAGCATGTCACCATGACACATATGCATCTCCCCCTGAAACAACATGGAAAATGGGTACATGGTTTTCAAGTTATGGCAAAAACAAATTTCTGCTCTATGTAATTTTGTATCCTGTAGTAAAACAGAGCATCTTGTAGTTTTTTAGGACAACAAGCAAATTGAATGGTAGAAGATTGAGAATGATGGGTGGATTGTGGAAATAGATGAGGGTGATGGATTGGCATGGCTTTGGCATGGCCTTGGCCTTGTTGGAGCATTTGAGCAAAGGAGGAGAAAGTCAAAATTTGACTTCTTTTGACTAGGCTTGACCAATTTTTCTTTTGGTACCAACTTGTTTTTTATTTTTCCTTGTAGATGTTACAGAGTACATGCATTTGTCAAAGAGATACATGGAGAAAAGGATTTTTTATTTTATTTTTTCTCTTTTTTTTCTAGGCCTACTAACCTCCTCAATGAGGTTTTCAACTAGTAGGTTTGCCTAGGTTCCTCAAAGGAGTTTTTCACCTAGGATCTTTTCTTTTTTCTCTTTTTTCCAACCGATTGACTGCCTCATGGAGGTTTTAAATCAATGAGCCAATCTCAGGCGCCTCCAAGGAGGTTTTCACCTGAGATTTTTTTTTTCTCTCTCTTTTTTTTTTTCTTTACCTTACCCTACTTGAAAAACAAAATCACTTTCTAGTATAAGAATACTTCCAATGGAGCCATGTGCACATCAATATGACAGAAAAATGATGTCGAGGCTTAATATGTATGCTTTGACATGTACCTGGATTTGAAAGATCAAATGATTTGATTTTGATGATATCAAGCACATTTGAAGAAGAGAGTGTTGTTGCAACTTAGTGACTATCTGGAACCAAACCTCAATATAACTTTCATGCCCTTAGTTTGATTTCTTATCTGGATCATTATTTATGTCTTCTTCTACCATGACCTTCAAATCTTCCTCTTTTTTCTGATTGTTCTCTTGAATACATGGAGGATTTGATGGTAACCATGAGGGAGCTTTCTCAATCTCTGATTTTGATGTCTGCTCTTCATCAAGTGCAACCCATGATTCTTTAATATTCTCTTTTGAATCTTCTTCTTCTAGATGTAGTCCTTCAAATATATCAAGAGAATTTCTCTTTATCAATACTCTTCCTGAGCTATGGTGAATATCATTGAGCTTAAGAGGACATGTTTGGAAGTGTTGTACCTCAGCATTGTAAGTGGGTTGAGTTACTTCAATGTGTGGGTTTGGAAATGGTGGTACAGGTAGTTGAGTGGGAGTGTATATTTGAGATGGATGTGGATGGGGTTGTGGTCGTGGTGGAGGTGAATGGTAAGGATAACATGGAGTTGGGTATGTAGGATATTGAGGAAAATATTGAGGATATTGTGGATGGCTCCCATAAGTTCTTTGCCAACCCTGTTTCCAAGATTTCTGTTACAAAAATTATATATGACAGAGAAATGCAAGACATATAATATGTGGAGAAATACAAACACACAAAACTAGAGAGACACATATATATGTGGTTCACCCAGTTTGGGCTACGTCCACCAGGAATAGCCATTCCTTCCTTTCTATTATCTAGCAAAATGAAGAGACACAACCTACAATAGATCTGTTGTAATATCCTTTGTTTTCTCTCACAGTCTCACCTATCTATTTCTCGCTCTTAGAATACAAAACTATTGCATAGCCTCAATACGATGCCCTCATACTAAGAGAGGGGGTTGCCTTCTAAGGCAAGAAACTCTAAATTAAACATAAGTGTTGCCGTCAGATCATCTGCCTAATGAATGACCCAGATTGACTAGAAATTACTATAATTTTACAAGGCAATTTTACATCTGTTTTTAGCTTCGGGGGAGCTGCCCCCGAAACCCCTGCCAGGGGACCGCTGGCCCCCGGACCCCTGTGGGGGGGGGGGGGACAAGTCCCCCTCGTACCCCCCCCCGCCCGGCATGGAGGGGTGTACAATCTTCCTAGGGTATACACCCGATTGAAGCAAAGACCTCTAAATAATCATGCTCCACACCCAACAATTTCTTTTGGGGTTGAGATGGCCAATGTTGCCAAGGAATGTTGCCAACAATTTCTTTTGGGGTGTGTTCCAATTACTTTGAGGTGGATACGCATAACCTTGAAATTGTGAATTAGGCTCTTGCATCATACTAGGTTTACTAGGTTTCCATGGTCCTCTTGGAGCTACATAACATGGTTGCATTGGTGATTGACTTTCTCCATTGTCCTCTTGGTAAACTTCCTTCAACCTTGGTAATCATGGACAATATTTAACATCATGTGATTCTACAACACAAATATCAGCATTTTCTTTTCCTTCATCTTGCATTCTTAACATTTCTACTTGTTTTGTTAGATTTCTAAGAATTTTTGTTTTAAAATCATCAAACAAATTTCCAAGTTTAGCTTGACTTACCAATATTGATGTTGAATTACCTACTCTTACTTTTCCTCTTGATATGTGTTTGCATGTTTCACAAATTTCCTCAAATGATAATTAATATACATCACCTCTACTCATGAGATTAAGAATATCAATCCACTCATCCCTAATTGTTCTAAGTAAGAGGGTTTTAGTGTGTTGGATCCTAAATGATGTATTTTTTCCCTCTTAACATTATACATGAAACTCTCTATTAGATCCTCAAGGATCTCATCTTCTCTTTGAATCATTTTAAATATTTCTTCCTTAAGATAATGATCTTTATATTTTTCTAGAAACATATTTTGCATATCATTCCATGATCTTATTTAATTAGTCCCTAAACTCATGAACCATTTAAGAGCTCTACCCTTCAATTTTTCCAAAAACAATCTTAGTTTTGAGTTTTTAATAAGTAACCATAAGATCTACAAACAATTTCAAATTCAAAGAGAAAGGTTTCTAGATCCTTTGACCTTATACCATGAAATTTTGGAAGAAAGTATGGAGGGATGTTCTTCATGTGCACATTAATATCAGTTTCTTGAATGGGGAATCCGAGAGGATCTTCCTCATAGTTATCTTCTCCATCCATTTCTTCTACATTCTTTTCCATCTCTTCTTTTTCTTCTACCTGTAAAAGTGGATGGTGATATGGTTCTTACTACACCATGTGATGAAATGAGGGGGGTGGGTTGGTGTTGGAGATTTTTTGGTTTTTATGATTGAATGAAAACTATAATGCAATGCAATTTTCTACTTTTGAAATTAAATATACCTAATGCAAGTATTTTGTTTTTGCAAAAAGTTAAAAGAAATGAATCAACTAGGGAAGACAACAATGCATACTTTGACACCTCGCCAAAAAGAACACCAAAAAGTGATGAGCCTCGGTATTTCAACAAGAATGTTGCAACTCCCAAGGCTACTGACTTTAATTATCAACATGGGGTTCATACAAACTTAAGAGGTATCGGCACTATATGTGCAGCATACAATGTGTCCTTCCTTTGCTGTCATGATGTAATGGAGTGCATGTACTAAAGTCAAATCCTAAACTAATTGCAGAAAATGAAATGTTCAAAATGGAACCATAACCTATTGAGAGAAAGAAAGTACAATGAAAGAGACTGAAATCAAATGCTAAAACACACCATTTTCTAACTAACTGCTAAGAGGATTCGCTTCAAAAGAATTCTAAGTTAACATGTATGCAATCCTACTATCATAAGCATGCAAATTCAAACCATCAAACCTTCTATTGTTGTGCATGTAAATGAATAAAATAAATATGTTTTTCTCTGTCTTTTTTTCATGTGAGAGTGTGAAAGCTAATCTCTTTTGGTGATGTGGCAGGTGGCTTGGAGCTGATGTTGGATGGTTGGAAGGCTTGGAAGACCCTTAGGTGACCTTGTGTGGCTTCCTGGAGGTTTTCCCTCAATTCGGCCTCAAAATAGGCCACTACAGGAAAACCTATGGGATGTACTAAAAACCTACAAGATCCCCTGAAAACCTACAGGATACAGCCGAGAGAAAAAGGATGGATACTGGAGGAGATGGAAGACTTAGGGAAGGCGTTTGGTGGATGGAATGGAGTGATAAAATTCCTAGGATCACTCAGAAATCAAAACCAAAGTTGGGAGATGGATGGATTTTCTCAAAAAGCTTGGAGAAGTTTCATTGTGACATGATGAAATTGGTGAGGGTTTAATGACCAAACAAATCAAATCCAAATTGGATGGGACAAATTTTGTTATTAACTAGGATGTATTAGGTCCCTATTTCAAGTGGAATCACTCAAAAATACCTATGTTAACCCATGCTAAAAAATAGAAAAACATTACTAGTCCAAAATCTAGAAATTCGAGAACTAGTGAGCTAGTAAATCTAAACAATGTCTAACCAAATCAAGTGTAAATGCAATAATGGGGTAATTTTTGTTATGAACTAGAATTTTTTTATTTTTTATTTTATCTAATGCAAGTGGAAACAACTCGATTGAAGCTTGTTAGCATGCTCTAAAAAATAGAAGAAATTTACTATTCTTTGCTAAAAAGGAGGTCCAACAATCTAGATTTGGGAATAAGAATAATCCAAACAGCTCAATGATTACTATGAACTTCCAAAGATTTTTCAAGGATTAAATAATGCTTTTGATCCTGCCAAAGAACTTACATCAATCATTTAACTCAATCCTACAACAAGAAATCATTAATACTAAATGCAGAAATAAAAAGAAATAAAAACTATAGATGCATGTGAATAAGCAGTGAAAAGAAGGAAATAAAATGATAAAAAAGGGCTCTGAGACTCCTGGGATGGCCAAGCCCAAGGAAACTCAGATACCTATGGAGGATAACAAGATTTAGAAGATGAACATGACACCAATATTCATTATTTTCATCAATAGAATTACATCCCTACAACAAAATACAATGGAGCTGCAAAAATACGAGTTCTCTCCACAAGAACACTAATGAAAATCTATGCCTAGAGAAAAAATCGACTTGGTACTTATACAAAATGATTAGGAATAATTCCCCATGAATGGAGGAATATTTCCCCATCAAAATACCTTGATTAGTGGAACACATTCCTAGATTTTCTCAATCATTGGAGTTCCATAATTTGTGCCATAAAGAGAGGTTTAATGTGCTGAAGGATGTCCATAGGCCTTAATTTATGTTTTAGTTTAGAGGCATGGGCCTTAATATATGTCTAATTTAGAGGCCCATCAACAACCTCTTCTACTTTCAATAATTCGATATCCCTCTTCCTCCCAAAAAAAAATAAGTGCATATGCATAGTCCTATTGAAAAATACAAAGGCGAAAGAAGAAAAGGCTTCTTGCATACAGAGGTGAAGCATGCAACTCCATTGGGGGACTGACTACGCTTGCTGGCAGTGAAGAAATGCGTGTATTCCTACGTGACTCTGATGGGGTATTGTCCAGGCCTGCTAGCAGTGGAGCAACACCACAGATGAAAACTTACTCCAAAAATCTTTAATTGGCGAGCTAAACTACCCTTCATGAATTTGAAATATTGTGATCAAGTTGAAATTTTGATTTTGTTTGACTTAGTTGGCAAAAGTTGAACCATGTATGTCCATGGGGTGAATGGGGAAGCCGAAGTAACCCACACAATGATTCAATACTCCTGAAAGACCAAGGTCCTATTCTGTCAATGAACCAAAACAGAGAAGCTAGAATTCTACTAGTGTGTGGCCAAGTGTTGTAGCGGCTACAACCACCCTCCAAATTTTGGCCTGCACCAATTTCGAAGCCTCCCTTGAGATTTACGCTTGATGACTACACACACTCAGGTTCACTCCATGATTTCGCATTAGTGCTCGCATTTTCCTTGCTCGTTCATTTCACCAATTTTTGCATGTTGATGTCAAAGTCATGCTTGCGAGCATGTTTTGGTTATGCTCAAAGTCTTCGCTTCGTGTGTATTTGTTGTGATCGCTATGAAAACATCTGTCACACTCACACATGGAGTCACTTTCATTGTCATGGAAGCATCGTCACAGTCGACCAACAATCAATCAAAAGTGTCGTGCGTGTCGCCTACACTGCCGGTTAGTCATGTTGTACATATGTGTTTGGATGGTTTGAGTTGTCTCATCATCAGGTCATGGAAGTGTATGCTGCAAGATCGCATATGCAACTTTCACTCGTTCACACACTTAGTCATTTTGCTAAAGTTCTAATGATCAAACTCCCCTCTGACAGCTGAACCATCACCCTGCCATCGACTCAATCGACTGTCACCCAGAACAACGCAGGAGTGCTGAGAAATTCATTTCAAGTTGTGTTGCACGCAATAAAAGCAATTAGTCTCCATGCTTGTTAACCAGAGAGTTTGACCCGACAACCAACCTGGGACTGACTCCCCTAAAAAATTGCATAGAAGTTGTAAGCATCGCCTGCTCTGCTAACTGATAAAATTCCATAGATAGGCTGGACAAACACTCAATTCCCATGCCTATTTCCCTCAATAAATTGTGCAATTTTTCCAGTCGGCCCTTTCGATAGTCGACCAGCTGCTCATCCAGAAAATTGCGCAGTTTTCATGAGCAAGCCCTCCACTGCCTAGTAGTCAGCTCGACTCAAAAATTGTGTAGAGATGATCAACAGGCTGGCCTCCCAACATCAGTGCAATTTCTCTCACCAGCAACCCCCAACAATAGACTGCTAGTTCCCTCCAGGAATTACGCAGTTTTTGCTGCTAAGCTCCCGGTAGCTGACTGCTAGTTCCCCTCAAGAATTACGCAGTTTCTTATTCCAGTGACCAAGAAACCAGCTGCCAGTTCCCTTCGGGAATTGCTCAGTTTTGGATGCCAGGCTCCTAGCCAGTTCCCAAAAAAATTGCACAATTTTTGCTTTCCAAGCCTCCCTATAGCCTGGCCTGTTCCTCCAAAAAATTGCACAGTTTTTTCACCTAGCCCCACTGCCTACTCGTTCTGAAAACTGCATAGATTGTGCCTACCCAGCCTTCTCCGGACTATTCCCCTAAAAAAACTATGCAGTTTTGTCCTCTAGACGGGCCAGATCTCGTAGACAGTCACTGTCGATCCATATTTCTCATCTCTGTCACCTAGTGACTCTTGCATAGTTTTCACCAGTTGTGCCCAGAGCCTCCATCCTGCCTCACAACCTTGTTTCCTCTCCGAGTAACTTGCATTCGAAATGGTAGACTAGGATATTTTTGGATTTGATGTCGTCTCTTCATGAGTGACTATAGGAACAAGTACACAAACAAACATGGCACGACGATGTACGGGATGAACGAATGGGAGCACATGCAAAAGGACAGGTTTCCCAATGGACGAACAACTAGCGCATGTAAAGAGATATGCTCGCGAACGGATGATCATGCGAAGATGTGTTCATGGACGGACAGATGAGTGAACATGCAAGATGTGCTCATGAATGGATGAATGAATGAACATGCACCTTTCATGAACAGACGAACCTGTCAAGCCTTCCAACATACAAGAAAGGAGTAATGTCCAAAAGAAACATCAAGTGAACCAACAACCATCGAAGACTCCGCGCACTTTTCCATGCAGAGGTGAAGCTGCGATACACCATGAGGACATCCATCACCTAGCAACACTACAGCTCGACATGCACACCAAGAACACAAATGTACCAACACTATCATGTCGAGTTATGTCATGAGTCATGTCATCCACATCTCCACTATGGGCCATATTGTCTATCAATGTAATGTAATGTGGAAGTCCAAGAGACCCACTCATTGTACAAAGAGTCATGTAAAGTTGAAAAGTCATGGAAGTCAAATAGTCATGAGGGTAGTCGAACAGCCACAAGGGTTAGTTTCACCCTTGGTTATAAATACCCCCTCATTTGTACATGCAAGGGAATTTTCACCTCAGCTCCTCCCACATAGCCAAGAGAGTCTGTAATATTTTCTTTGAGGAGTAACTAGTGGCTCCAACGCCCCTCACATGGGGTTAGTGATGTATGGTGTAACAATGTTTCTTAGAACTTTTGCTTAATTCAGAAGTATGCTAACAGGCCAACACGTTTTCACACATGTATTGTATTGTTGTAAGACTAATATTTAACACTTGTGATGCATATTTCTTTAAAATATGTTCTACATTTGAACTATTTCACTTGTTGTAATACATAATCTACTAATGAAAATGTGTTGTATATGTTGTTAACGTTGTCTTGCTCATGTAGACTACTCTCTCAAACATTAGAAAAACCTTTCACATAAAACTCATTGTAAACAACTATTGCACTCATGTGGAATAATCCACTAAGAATTATACATGTTATCTTCCCTTGTGTGTTGTGACTGCCGCATCTGTGTGGACTGCTCCGCTAGAAGCTTTGCACGTCCTGTTATGTTGTGTGTTCCTAGCAGCATTGGGACTACTCCCAACCTACTTGGGACTCACTCTCACCCTCTCCCTCAACAGTGAAAGAACCATTGACACAAGTGACACTTACACTTACCAGGCACGAAAAATTCACTTCTCAAAGACAAACAGACCACTCTCATGTGCTGACAAACAAGAGTTGAGGAAAATCCTTAAGATAATGGCAACCGGGCCATCATACCAGATGGGACTCCCACACCAAATGGTGTGAGATCTAGTTGGGACTTCATACCGGGGTAACCCCCTGAATGTTGGCGAGTCCATCACCATCAAAAAAAGGATAGATTTATTGTGATTAATCTAGATGACATTACTGTATCCTCCAAAATAGATGAAGATCACCTACTTCACTTAAGGATATTTTTTGACAAATGTAGGAAATATTGTATCTCCTTGAACCCTAAAAAGAATATTTTTTGGTTTAGAGGAAGGAAAGCTACTTGGTCACATTATTTCAAAGGATGGTATTAGAATAGGCCCCAATAGAGTTGAAGCTATAATGAATATTAATATTCCCAGGAACAAAAAATAAATTCAATTTTTCATTGGCAGGATAAATTTTCTGAGAAGATTCATCCCAAACCTAGCCAAGATTTTGAGAGAAATCACAAACATGCTGAAGAAGGATACTAAAATCAAATGGAATATTGAGGCTAAAAAATCTTGGAGTGAAGTGAAAGTAGCTTTGGCATGTGCTCCTGTTTTAGTTAGCCCTTATTTCACTAAATATTTCATGATTTTTTCTTTTGCATCAGAGCACACTATTTCAGCAGTATTGTTGCAAAAAAACGAGGGACATGAACAACCTATAGCATTCTTTAGCAAAGATTTAAGAGATTCCTCCTTGAATTACAATATCATGGAAAAACAAGTGTTTGCTTTATTAAAGGAACTGGAGGACTTCAGCATGTATATTCTACATTCCCACATAATTTCTTTCCTTCCAAGTGCAATGGTTAAAGATATCCTCACTCAGATTGATCCATATGGGAAAAGAGGCAAATGGATTGCAGTAATCTTAGAAAATGACATTGAGATAAAGCCTACTAAACTCATCAAAGGTCAAGTACTAGCCAAACTGACGGTTAAATCAAATTTTCATCCAATGGACATAAATTTTATAGCTACTCTAGATGATCAATAAGATAGGGTGAAACCACATGTACAAAGAAAATTTTCTTACTTCCCCCTAGTATGCAGATATTGTGTATGCTTTACAAAATTTACAAGCTCCTGCTGGTTTGACCAAAGCCAAGACTAGATTTCTTAAACTAAAAGTTGTAAATCTCTACATTTTGAACCAAGCTCTATATTGGAAGGATGTTGGAGATATTTTACTAAATTGTTTATTGAAGGATGAAGCAAATAAAGTCATGGAGGAATTTTATCAAGGTGATTGTGGAGGACATTTATACTAGAAAACTGTTGGAAATACTGAAAGGGGGGGCGGGTGAATCAATATTCCTTTCAATTAGTATTATTATTAATCTTTCAGAGCATTAGTTAATCTTCAATTATTATCAGTGTTTGTACAATGATAACAGTAAACAAAAGGAACACAAATGCACACAATTTTTAAGGTGGAAACCCCCTCCGGGACAAAAACTACTTGAGCACTTTTCTAATAATTCTTTAATCTTCAACTCCAATTGAAAATAAATCTCCAACTTTCTAAAATCTAGAAAAGAATTCTTCTCTAGCTCCCACTATATGGATGCTCCAACGCCTGAGATTCTTCAGTAGTCAACTGAACGAGTGCCCCAACACCCAATGAGATACAACTCACCCTAGCACCACTCTACCACCCTGAATTTTTCATAGGCTTGAACCTGTTGGTGACTTCATGCACCAGCCTAGCACCACCAAACCACCCTATAGAAGAATAAAAGAAGAATGGACTCCTGTACTAGGGAAAATGGTCCACTTTACAATGATATAGAATGATGTAGTATAAGAAGACACAATAGACCATAATCTCAACTATGACACAACCACCTAATGATGATCCTAGAAATCACAACACTACCTCTTAAACTCTTGGTAGATAGACACTTGTACAACTTTTACAATGATGCTTTTGCAATGACTATACAATGATAATTTTACAATGACTATATGTAGTGCTGACCACTTGAAGACTTCATGTGGTGAACTTCTTACTGTTGTTCTGCACCTTGATTGCTGCTCTTGTCATGCTACACTTTCTCACTCTTCAGAACATTAGATTATGCATTCATTCTTCTCTTGATGAATATATAATACCTGTAAAATGTCTTCAAGGAAATACCCATGACATGATAATAGCAAAACTTACCTCATTCTGCAGAGCATATGCCATTGCTAAACAAAAACAGCAAATTATATTACAAAGAACATAATACAATTAAGAGATGAACATATATAGAATATACTTACCTGGAGCTTACCTCTGCTGCATCATTTTGCTGCTCCTTACTCTTTGCCGCCCTAGAAGGTCTGGTCCTTTGCACCCCTTGATAGCACTTGATCTTGTTTTTTCTTTCCTTCTAGGAGCACGATATTGAATCTGATGTATATCTATTATTTCAGATCCCCAATATGTGATCTTCGGTCCTATACTAGCCCTTTGAGTGTTCTTTCCAATTATACAGGTCTCACCCAATTTGGTTTCATCAAGGCAAAGTTATGTCCAATCTCTCACAATGACCTAATTATGGACTAGTTCAGTAGCGAGAACTTGTACATAGTGCCACGTGTCACTATTTCCTCCTTTGGCTCTGAAATTAATACACAGAAAAATACAGTCCATGCACTATCCACCACCTTTTACATAATTCCAATCCACTTCTCAGAGAGAGAGTTATGACGATTTTCCCAAGGTCACCTCTTTGAGCTGAAATTCGGGACCCTGCCCAAACCCTAAATTCCACAAATCATATATCCTAAAATATAGAGAACCAAGATCTAAAACGTGGTCACTACATTCATCCGGTGTTTGTCTCAAATGGGTTATAATTTCAACATCTACGACTTCGCAGAAATAAAGTTACAGTGAAAATTCCACGATCTCTACTTTTGGAGGATATATGAAATTTCTTTTTATAGAGTTGAGAGGGGCTTCTATAGAGAATGTTGTAGGGATTTTAGGAGCTTAAAAATTATTAATTATTTACTATTCAATGACAAAAATAAATGATAAATTCCATGCCACAACCCCATGGGGTTTTAGCCCACTAATTGGGGTTACTAACTTCAATCTTGAATAACTTACAAACCGTGAGGAATTACGAGGAGACCTATATATCGATAGAAATATATTTTTGAGTAGAGTATTCCTATAATTCTTATGAGACGAGAAACCATGAATGATGATGCCCAATGTGCCATGTAAGTTCAAGGTCATCCTTGGTGCTGCTTGGGTTGACATCAATGACAACCTCATATCATATTTAGATCAACAAAAGCCACTACCAACAAAATCCTGAAAGTTAGTTTTTATTGGCCTACCTTGTTTGCAGATGTTCATAAAAAAATTTTGACTTGCCATCAATATAAAATTTTTGAAGGAAAGAGAAAACTCCTACCCCTAACCCTCAAGCCTATCTCAGTGGAGGTTCATTTCCTGTAGTGGGGTTTGGATTTTATTGGAGAAATCCACCCAAGCTTTTCAGCTCAACATAAGTGGATCCTAGCAGTAATAGACTACTTCACCAAATTGATAGAAGCAGTCCCAACCAGACAAGCTATAGATTATGTCATTATTCATTTCATTGAAGACCACTCTCTCCAGGTTTGGTTGTCCCACAAAATTATTACAAATAATGTTGCAGATTTTAAATCAAAAAGGATGTTTGATTTTTGTAACAAGTATCACATAGCATTAGATCATTCTACTACCTATTACCCCCAGGGAAATGTGTTAGCCGAATCTTATGACAAGTCATTAGTGAACATCATAAAGAAACTACTACAAGAAAACATGAAATCCCGACACAAGAAATTGATAAATTCCCTATGGGATGATATGATAAGAAAAAAGAAATCAATTGGAATGTCACCTTTCCAATTGGTTTATGGAGTAGATGTAGTTTTTGTTGTTTCCCTATGAATTGCAGTGTTGAAATTGTAGTAGGAAGATGAAGAAGAAAAAAATGATGCTCAGAGAGGGATAAATAAATTGATACATGTGTAGAAAACTAGAGAAGAGTTTTACAACATGTTGATGATGTTGGACTTGCCAACATGTAAGGGATCTCCCCAGTAAGAAGTCCCAATTAGACCTCAGACCATTTGGTGTAGGAGTCCCAGTAGTGGGTTGTAAAGAAATGCCTTGACCGTGATGTCACACAGAGGAAAGTAAGATAACTCTGTCAGTAGAAAGGATGTGACCGATGCAGTGAGTCAAAGAAGGTGCATGAAAGGTTCCTAACACAGGTGGGTTGACATGAGTGTGCCCCTTGGCAACCTACAAGTGTACTCAAATGGGAAAGCAACACATGAGCTAAGATGCATCACAAGCTGGAAATCATGTCAGTCTAACAATCGAAAGTGATGGTTAAACCAATAACACATTTGCAATAAGACTCATATAATTGCATACAAAAGTTTTCATACACAACTATGTAATTTAAACAACATACATTTCTACAACAACCAGAACAGTCCAACTACTATAACAACATATGCATGAAAATGTGTTGGCTCTTATTATATAAAGAAGTGTGTTGGACTCGTGGGGCCTGACCCAAGTTTAACGTTAGTTAGCCAAACAAATCCCTACACTACTGTCCCTTTCAGCATCAGCGCGCGGAGCGCGAACCGAAGTCTCACCCGAAGAAGTATGGGGGGATGTTGGAACCAAGTTTCTGCACCCTGAGATGGTTGTGATGTCGGTTTATACCCTATGTTCCTACTTTTTCATAGATCACTAATATTTAGGGCTCTGTCGGTCTACCCTTTATTCTGCACCAGTACCTCTGCGAATGTGTACGATTGACCTTCACAGCCTTAACCTGCGATCCAGGTACTTCCGCACTACTATGACAGCATATTTTATAGGTTCCCAAGTTATCTTAAGTGTTTTACTTATCTTACTAATCAACCACAGTTAGTGCCACGTAAACTGATATCCTTACTTGTGTTTAATTAACCAATATAGTCATATACATTCGCGCATCACATGAACATTGTAAATTCAACCCAAAACGCAATATATCCAGATGCATTAACAAGAAATAAATACACAGTATTTGCAGAATACTTCTCTTTATTGATATCTTCAGATTAATACAAACTCTATCTTCCCTACACACATAGCTGCAGGGGCCCACGCACTCAGCTGCGGACTTCCACTCTAGGCCTCTGCGCACTCAACTGCAGAGCCTCTACCTGCGCTAAGACTTGAGAACACTTAGACTCCAATGCTTAATTACTTACTTTATTCTTATCTACTCCAAAACTACTTAGAGCGAGCTTACTTAGCTCCTTTTTATACAATCCCATGGTTTGCAAACCATGGGTGGATCTTTACAGCTAACTTTACACTTTACAAAATAAGGGTAGACAACCCTTTATGACTCTTGACACCTTCGCACTCCATGACCACAAAATGCGGAGACTTTATACTTTATTACAAAATTGTCCCAAAACATGGGCTTTTAGCCCCAAAACTGTCCTTGGGGTAACCCATTCCTAACAGCCCCCCACCACAAATATGGTGACTTGCCCTCGAGTCACTCTGCAGGTGTGGAGATCTTAGCGCGAAGACCTCCCAGCTCGACCTATATGACGAAAACCTCAACAGTGCACTATGCAGCCACTTGCTTCGCTTCTTCAACCAACTGCTTTGTCACTAGTAATGAATGGTCAACCTGAAGCTTTTGCTGAGTCGCTTGCTGATTAGCAATCATTCCTTCAATAGAGGTCATGACCAAATAAGCCTCATCCAACCAGGGCTTCAAGCGCGCTTTCAGCACCGCCTCTTTGTGTTGCATTGCATCTACCTATTCTTTTAGTGCTTTGGCCTCCTGTAGCTTCGCCAATCTCTACGTGAGAGTGACAGTTCGCGCTGTACATTTTACTTCGTCATAGTGTTGCTACAGTTCTCGTGCTTCTATCTCCATCAACTGTACATTAGGGTCCTCCTATAGGCTCGTGAGGATCTTGAACAACTATTCAAAAAGTTGAGTGCAGTCTGCTACTGCACTGTCTATTGTCGCTATCACCTTTGTGACAGCGGTTGCATGCTACTCCTTTACTTCTGGAAGAGTTGAAGGTTGGGCCTTCAACTGTAAATATGCAATCTATAGGTTCAGCTCCAGCTGAACCTTAGCCAACTCTGTACGAGAACCGCACACCCTTGTAGCAATCTTGCAAACGTGCACCTCGACCGGTTCTTCCTCCGGAATGGCCAACTCTGGGACCATTTGGCATGCCTCCTCCACGACTTGAACTATGCACTTGTTTCAGTCAGTTACCTTAGTCATGGTGGCGATGGAAGAGTCTCGTTGTAAGGCCATTTGTTCATTATTAATCTTCTGCTCGCTGATCACCTGCAAAGCATGGTGTTTGTGGGCCCTCAGCTCTGCGATCACTCCATCTTACAACAGGTGGAACACCTCACCTGGGAGCATTTCTAAGTTCAACCCAACTCCCTTGAGGGTGCTGATAGTGGGCCTATCAGCTTCATTTTCTATGGTTAGTGCTCCATCCAGTAGCACTATCGTGCTAGAGAACTTCGCACGTAGCATCTCGACAACTTCTGAAGTACCAATAGCAAGGTTGGTGGACACCGTGCCAACTTATGATGCGCGGGTCTGCAGCTCCTGCAGACCTGTATGGATGGTCCCCAATAGTAGTTATTATTGCTGCTTGAACTACTATAGTGCCTCTGTGGTAACATCCCACACCGTGTCTCCAATGTGCAGATCTCCCTCTGTGAGGGTGATTGTGTCTAGCAACGCCTTACTGGCCTTGGATTTCTTCCTTGACTCCACTTTTTCATGTTCCCTTGGACACTTGATGTGGTCCAATGTCATCTGCAAGTCTACACCATGCTACTATGTTTTCTTGTCCGTTTCTTCCTTTGCTTCAGGCGAAGGTGACCTCGTGCCTTTGGCAAAGCCATGCTCTGTTTCACCTGTCTGCTTTCCCATCTATTGGGAAGCATCACGCTTTGCCTGGGCCTTGTCAGTAGCCTCCTTCTTCCTCTTCTCAGATAGCTATGCCATCCTGACCTTTGCTTCCTCCTTTTTCCGCTGTGTGGCGGACTTGCTCGACCCCACCACCAAGTCTGAGGTAGTGTGCCACTCTGTCAGCCAGTGATCAAGTACTGCATCAATTGCATCATCCGGTGCCAAGTAAGGCAAGTCATACCATGTTTGCTCAGGGTCCTTCCATTCCCTGATTGTCACATAGTGAAAGTCTTCCTTGAACTCTGCGTACTCCTGTAGGTTGGAAAACATAGTAGGCGACAACCGCTATTTGTGATTGATAGCCATGCAAATATTCATTTCCATCAAGATCTAGAAGATCTTACTATCCTTGATGCGCTGAGCATCCTTGGTCACCCATAGCGAAGTGTACTTCGCTACATCTAGCAGGTCTAGTGTGACCGAGGGGAATTGATTGTCTTTTGGTAGCTCCTAGGCTACCATCACAATAGACAACAAGAGCCACGCATAGTTGAATGTCTTGATGAGTTCCTATGCCTTGTGGCACTTCGTAAGGAACTCACCACAGAGATAGCCCACCCAATTAAATTAGACTCCCTTGGCGCATTGGGCTGCAAGAGCAATGACTGCTGTTGGCACTTCATCTGTGCGACCCTTCCTCATAACCTTTCCTGCCAAAATCTGTGTAGCCACCTTGACCGCAGGGTCGCAGATACTTGAGATGGAATAGCCTCACAGCTTCTTCAAGAGTTTGAATTTCTCCTTCATGGCCTTTGAGAGGGCCTTCTCGCTACCTTTTCCACCAAACATCATGGCCAGATTGTCCCCTGGGTAGAGTAGTTGCATGATCATATGGATCAATCTTTCAGTGACGGGTATCGACTCCTCTAACCACATACACCCATCGTGCACCAAGCATAGGAGCTTCTTGATGACCAATATTGTAATGGGGGTGAGATTGTAGTGCGGAACCCATAGAAGGTTGAGAATACCTGCCTTGTCTACTCCCCTAAGCCACTTCTACGGTTCTAATGCAGTCATCCTGGTGGTTGTGTCAACAACGTGGCACATTAGCTGCTCTATCGGCAAGTGAAGGAACTTCTCATGGTCAGCTAATTCCAAATCTTCCATTTTTAACAGAGGAACCCACCCTACATGTGGTCCTTCAAAGACAATCTCATCTGGCAACAACGGGGTGTGCAAGGTGACCTTGCTCTCGTCAATGTCCTTTGGCACCCTGGTCTTGCCCTTGTGTGGAGGGATGCACTCAGGAAACTTAGTGATAGGGTTAGAACCCTGAACTTCAACTTCCTCCACTTCTACCCCCAAATCCTCATCATCCATCCCGATGTCCTCAATTTCTTCCTCCTCAGGCTCCAGGTTAATGGTTTTGCCCTTTTCCTTTGTGATGAGTTTTTCCTTCTGTCATTTTCTTCCAGGTGACGTGCACACCGTTATCATAGCCTGCTTTCCCTTCTTATCCTTCGCAATCTCCTTGTTTAGGGTCGGCTTTAGTTTATGTGTTTGTGGTGATTTGGGAACTTCAGCTAATACCTCTACAACCTCTAGAGAAACTCCCTCTTCCTCCATAACAACCTTCGGCACAACCCCCTTGGTTGTCATTACTTCGTCACTCATAGCTTCTACGGGTGTCAACATGATGCTATGAAACAACTCATGTGTCTCCTTTGGCAACGTCTCAAATACTAAACTTGTTAGCAAAACTTCATAGTTTTCACGGTTCATGTGTTCCTGAGAGCTCAACAACTCAATTCTCAAAATGCCAAGTGTTTTTCACTGGGAAGCCACCCATAAAGTTTGTCTTAAATTCCGGCCACCCACTCCATTTGGCCGCATTACCATCAAATCACGAACAATGACTTTAACGGTCACTTTCTGGCTAACCTTCACGATTTCTCCCTAGGTAGCACATGTCTCTTCGCGTTGTCATGAGCAATTTGAAAGTTCCTAGTCCTACACAATCCTCTAATCGCGTAGTTCCCCAACCCAAGAAGTGTATTTTATAGTCCCATGCCTCCTTTCAACTGCCTAGAGTGCTAAGATTATGCTACCATCACATAGTCACTTGGCCAGATCGCCGGTGTATGGCTTCAATTGGTTTCCATTCACCTTTCCTAGGAAGGGATCTCTATTCAATTTAACTAACTGAATTGCTCCACCATCGGTAATATTCTTAATGATATAGGGCCCTAACCAGTGCATTCTGAATTTCCATGGAAATTTATCAAACTTGTTGTCATATAACAAAACTAGATCATGTACCTTAAATGTGCACAGCTTAATGTGCCGATCATACCATGCTTTTTCGTGCTTCTTTTGGACCTGTTGGTGAAATCCAGCTGGAAATCTCTCTTTCTCAAGCTCAGCTAGCTACGCGAGCCTCTCTTCCAGGGCTTCGTGATCCGTCACACCTGTGAGTGCTGCTATGCGTAGACTAGGCATAATGTATTCCATGGGCATCACTACTTCAACTCCATATACAAGCCTAAAGGGTGTCTGTCCAATCAACATTTTGTATGTCGTCTGATAGGCCCATAGTACTGTGGGTATGCGTAGGTCCCAATCAGTTCGTTAAGCATTGTAAACCTTAGTTAGCGCATTTTCCAACACCTTATTGAATTCTTCCACCATCCCATTAGCTGTGGGTGATAAGGCATGCTTTTCTAGTGATATAGCTGAAATTCCTCTGTCAACACACTAATCATTTCGTTCGGAAAGTGTGTACCACGATCACTCATCAAAATATTTGGACATCCAAATCGCGTCAGTACATACTCAAAGAGAAAATTGGCAGCAGTTACGCCTATGCATTCCTTTACAGGCTATGCCTTTGCCCGTCGAGTCAAATACTCAGTTGCAGTGATAATATACCATGCTCCCGTTAGTCTCCATGCTCTTGCCGCAACAATTGTTTACAACAAGTTTTATGTGAAAGGTCTGTCTAATGTCTGGGAGAGTAGTCTACATGAGCGAGACAACATTAACAACATATACAACACATTTTCATTAGTAGATTATGTATTACAACAAGTGAAATAGTTCAAATGTAGAACATAGGTTAAAGAAATATGCATCACAAGTGTTAAAGATTAGTCTTACAACAATACAATACATGTGTAAAAATGTGCTGGCCTATTAGGAGACTTCTAAATTAAGTGAAAGTTCTAAGACACATTGTTACACCATACATCACTAACCCCATGTGAGGGGCATTGGAGCCACTACATACTCCTCAAACAAAATATTATAGACCCTCTCGGCTATGTGGGAGGAGCTGAGGTGAAAAGTTCCTTGCATGTACAAATGAGGGGGTATTTATAGCCAAGGGTGAAACTAACCCTTGTGGTTGTTCGACTACCCTCATGACTATTTGACGTCCATGACTTTTCAACTTTACATGATTCTTTTTAAAATAAGTGGGTCTCTTGGACTTCCACGTTACATTACATTGATAGACAGTATGGCCTATAGTGGATATGTGGATGACATGACTCATGACATAACTCGACATGACAGTGCTGGTACATTCGTGTTGATAGTGTGCATGTCGACCTGCAGTGATGCTCGGTGATGGATGTCCTCATGGTGTATCACAACATCACCTTCGCATGGCAAAGTTCATGGACACTTCGATGGTCGTTGGTTTGCTTGATGTTTCTTTTGGCCGTTACTCCTTTATTGTATGTTGGAAGGCTTGACAGGTTCGTCTGTTCGTGAAAGATGCATGTTCGTTCGTTCATCCATATGTGAACACATATTGCATGTTCACTCATTTGTTTATCCATGAACACATCTTCGCATGATCATCCATTCATGAGCATATCTCTTTACATGTGTCATTTGTTCGTCCATTGGTAAACATGTCCTTTTGCATGTGCTCCCCTTCGTTCATCCCATTCGTTGTCGCACCATGTTTGGTTTTGTACCTATTCTTGTAGTCACTCATGAAGAGACAACATCAAATCCAAAAATATCCTAGTCTACCATTTTGAATCCAGGTTACTGGGAGAGGCCACAAGGTTGCGAGGCAGGATGGAGGCTCTGGGCACAACTGGTGAAAACTGTGCAAGAGTCACTAGGTGACTAAGATAAGAAATTTGGATCGACAGTGACTTTCTGCGAGATCTAGCTTGGCTGGAGGACAAAACTACGTAGTTTTTGAGGGGAACGGTCTAGAGAACGCTGGGTAGGAACATTCTATGCAGTTTTGGAACGAGTAGGTAGTGGGGCTAGGTAGCAAAATTGCTCAATTTTTTGGAGGAATAAGCCATGTTATAGGGAGACTTGGCAGGCAGAAATTGAGAATTTTTTGGGGGGAACTAGCTGGGAGCCTGGCATCCAAAACTGCACAATCCTTGGAGGTAACTGGCAGCTGGCTGCTTGGTCACTGGAAGAATAAACTGCGCAATTCCTAAGGGGAACTAGCAGTTAGCTGTTGGGAGCTTGGCAGCAGAAATTGTGTAATTCCTAGAGGGAACTAACAGTCTATTGTTGGGAGTTGTTGGTGAAAGAAATTTCACTGATGCTGGGAGGCCAGCTTGCTCATCATCTCTACGCAATTTTTGAGTCGAGTTGACTACTGGGAAGCGGAGGGCCTACTCATGAAAACTGTGCAATTTTCTAGATGAGTAGTCGGTTGACTGTCGAGAGGGTTAGCTAGAAAAATTGTACAATTTCTTGAGGGAGATAGGGATGGGCATTGGGTTTCTGTCCGACCTATATACAAAATTTTCTCAGTTAGCAGAGTGGGCAATGCTTACAGTTTCTATGCAATTTTTTAGGGGAGTCAGTCTTGGGCTGGCTACCGAGTCAAACTCTTCGGTTGACCATCATGGAGTCTAATTTATTTTCTTGCAGGCACCACAACTTGAGAACAAAATAAAATAATTTTAAAAAATAGAAAATAAAAAATAAGCCCCTATAGCGAGCTAATTAAAATGCCGCATAAAATTTGAAAATGTCAATTTCATACAGTATTATCAAACTTTCATTATAATTCTTTAAACTTTGGTTATAATTGTATTATGTTATGAAATAATATGACAAGGTTCTTTTTTATTTGCGATTAAATGGTGCACTCAAACCGACAATCCAGATCAGTCCCACCAAGATCTATGGCAGAGGGGTAACTCCCCCCCCCCACCACACTCTTGAAAATTAACACCAGGGGGGGGGGGGCGGGGCGGGGGGGAAAACCATTTGAGGCAATGTGGTAGTTCTTGGAGCATTTCAAGGGGTCCCCTCTTGCACCCCCTCACCCCCCGAAATACTGCCATATCCCACCAACTATCTATTACATCCACCACTCCACTCCTATCTTCTCATCCACCACTCCGCTCCCACCTCCTGTCATACCACGTCACCACTTCCATGTTTACTAGTTGTTCAATGTTCAAATATTTATCACTAGGTCCAATATTAAATGTTGTTGCATTTAAAGTTCCCCTTGTTTATCCGTTTTCTCAATAAATTGACCCTTCTCCATAACATTAAGTTTTTTATTATACAACTGATCGAACTGCTATAAAAACCCTAGAAGCCTACAATTCTCTCCCTTCACCACGCCATTGATTTTGCAAGTTGAATATCAAGCCGTTACCATCTATCAACATTCTACAACAGTTTTTCCTCCACGAAGTCAATCGAATTTCGCTCGAGTAACCTTGTCCTTTAGAATTCTTTCTATCAAGCATTTTTTGATATTATTTTTTGTCTTCCTATTGTTCCATTCCAAATATGTAGAAACACAAAGGAAAGGGAAAAGTTTAGAGAAAAATCCAATGATTTCCCCCATCCTTGATTTTGATAAATCCCCTCTGATCGATACACAATTCAAAATTGTCGAGATCCGGTGTGAATTCGACCTTTACGAACTTCACAACTAGGTCAAACAAAAATTCCTTAACAAAAGTGATGATCTAAATGTTTGGGAATCCCTTCTCCCTCATTTTATTTCCCCAAAACTCACTTTTTTCCTAAATTCTCCACTTGGTGCCACCTTTGATACCTGCCAAGCCAAAAAGTTGTTATTTCTCAAAATAACGAAGCCATCTTTTGCATTTCCCCTAAAAGTATTTATCAGGCCCTGCAACTTGAATACCAAGCCTCCCATTATCCTTTCTCAACCGATGTTGGAATTATACAAAAAGCTAACTTTCTCTCAAAGAGATCAAATATTTGAATTTTTCCTTTCCAAAAATGTGGAATTGCCCCGAACCAATCCCCCATACCTAGTCTTGATCTTCCCAGAAATGTCCAAACAAGTAAATTCTTTGGTAACCCGACTGCTTGGGTATTATAGTGATAAATGGGTAGTTGAAATAGTTATGGGATTTTTGTTAATTTTTGAAGTTGGAAAAAAGCCTTCCATTATTTTCAATTTATGTCCAATGCAATGCATGATCAATTTGTAAATTTCAAAGTCGAAGATTCTTTCAAATATCAGTTGGTATTGGTTTATCTTATGTTATTTCATCAATCATACATGTTCAAATTTCCTTTGCAGAAGATAGATAATGAGGGAAATCCTTTGTCAGTGATCCACTGGACTTCTCTGGTTAAACTCAGAGGAGTATACTTACACTAATTATGTTGAAAAATTTCTACATACCTCATTATGCTTGCTTTGCAGTGATGTGATCCCAAGGATTTCACCAGAGATAAAGAAGATATTTCACTTGTCATAGCAATCAAAAGTTGGAGACTTATATTTATACCATAATTATACTGAAATTAGAATATATGGATCAGAGTTACCTCCTTAGAGGTTTCTAGTGTTTGTACCAGTCAAAATACTTGCATTAGAATACACTAGACAAATATTGAACATGGATGAGCTACACTTTGTGTCTTATAAAAGGAAATCAAAATTCAAGCTAAAGGCTAATATAGGTCCTACAAAAGAGGTGGAAGCTATTTTAAGTCAAATGAAATTTAAGCCTATTTTCTCTTGGTCTTATGATCCTTCGGGCATCATTTCAAAGCTTAGATTGGAACATAAGAGTACTTATTATGCACATACACCAAGGCCTGAAATTGAACAGTATGCTAACCAAGAGGAATGGACAGAGGGAACTTTAAAAGAAGCTTAAGAATGATTGGTTAGTTAGCCAATCATGCAGGTGCTTATTCCTAAGGAAAAGGAGGGCAAAAGGGAGAGAGAGGCCATGTCCCCTACTAACTCTAAAACAAAAGGTGCATAATTTTTTGTTTTTAATAGAATAAAGAAGAACCCAAACAGTACTAAAAAATAACACCCTTAGGTGATTACTATCCAAGATGAATATCCAAAAGAAAGGGATACACAACAGCCTCCCACAGTGGTTTTGACAGGAACTCCTGTCACTCCTTTTCCTCAAGCAAAAGAAACAATTCAGTCACCTATTGTAGAACTAACATTTTAGTCTCCAGTATCTTCTAGTTCTCAAATTTCAACTCATTAGAGTATATTTCTAAGGTACATGGAGATAAAGTTGAAAAATGAAGCTTCAAAGGCTTCAACTTACTCAGAATTTTGGAAGCAGAGAGAAAAAACACAGCATAGATTTCTCTCTACATTTGACTCGGAGAAAGGATAGTTCCAAATGGACTTCATGGAAACTTTAGAGCCATCTCCCAGGAGTTTTTAAGACTACAAAGCCTCCAATTTCTTAATTGATACAAAGAAGATACATGAAATTGATCAAATCGATTTACACAAGAAAACAGGGGATCTGATCTTTTCAACAATTACTAATTCGGCCATGATTGTTTCCAAATTACATTCATTATTGAACAACATCCATTCTTAGTTGAATATTGAGAAGATGTCACCATTTTCTAAAGACAATAGAATCAAATCTCTAGAAGATTTGATAATAAATCTAGGACATGACCCTACTAATATCAAGGCAGTAGAAGAGATTATAAAGAGAAAAGAAGCAAATATTCAAGCATTAAGAAAGAAACTAAAGCTACCATCCATGGAACATCGTCAAGCTAAAGAAGTTTCTAGCATATAAATGGAAAAGGAAAAATTATTTACAATATTTGTTGAGTAGAATTCACTAATACAGAAAATGAAGCAGGACATGTAAACATTATAAATAGAAAAAGAATAGTGGGAAGCAACAGGGACATCTACATCAGGCACAGGTACAGGAGTAGAGACTTAAACAAAGAAAATATCTTTAGATTATACAAAAGAACTTGCTAAATATTTGGAATAATTAGCATCAGTTAAGGAAGAGAAGGAGAAGTTATCAGCAACATTGATTCGAATGGAGGAGAATAAAACTTGATAATGCCTATTTAACAGAAGTGCAGAAGAACTTCAAGCACATTCAACAAATTTAGGAATATTAAGACCAGTCTTTTATCATTCATATGTTGGTAGAGGCTAAAAGTATAATTTGGCATAATATAAATGATAATATAACAGATGTGTGGCCATCAATTCAAATGTGACTTTTGAGCAAGAAGAACTCATGCAAAGACTTAAGTTAGCAGTACAAAATACTAAAGAAGATTTGGAACACAGACAAGAAGAGGCACAAAATATTATCAAGTTGTTAAAATCCAAGACCCAGGATCAATTAAAGGACCTAAACATTCCAGACATGACAACAATAGTAATGGAGGTTAAAAGAGTTTTAATAAAAAAGAATTTGATTATACATCTAGAGAACAAATGTAAAGAGCTCGAGTTGCAAGTCAGACGATTCAACAGAAAGTTCACACTACTGCAGAAAAAGGGTCTACCTACCTTGAGGAATTATAATGGAAAATTGATTCCATTATAAAACTACCAGGAACAGTTGTGTAACATTGTTATTGATGCTTCAAATTTTGTAAAGGAAAAAGGATTTATTAGTGGAGAAGCATTTATAGGATGCCTATAGTTTGATTTAAATATTTAACATGAGATTCATCACCTTTTTGCCAATAAGCCAACTTTTGACATTTTCACCGAAGTGGATGAAAGGTTTAGAAACATGATAAACTTTTCTATCCCAAATGAAGAAAGGTGGGACTAGTTTCTAGAGTTGATCAAATAAATACAACTGAATCCTTGAAATTTCGGCAAGGGAGAAACAACATTTGCAGCAAAATAGCCACAATTAGTATTAAAATTCCTTCAAAGCCTCAACAACACAACAAATTTCATTGGAATTTCCTTATCTTCTTCTTCTATATCTAAAACATTTGCCTTTAGTAGATATTATTTTTTAAATATATCTTATTTTGAAGTTTGATATGAGATCTAAAAAGATTTTATAAATACTTAGTAAAATGGCTTAGAGAGGATTGGAAATTGTATAAAGAAAGGAGCCACATTTTGATTTAAGTTTTGCATTGTATTGAAGTGATCAATTTCAATAATACAGAGAGTTTTGTTCCAATATTCCCATGTCAAACCATTTGGTGATGTACTTTCTCATGTGAAATTGTTATTTTATCAGTTTTTCATATGTTTTTCTATCTTTATCGTTTCAAGAAGATAAAGGGTCGAATTTGTTTAAGTGCACTATGCTCTAGCTTGTAAACAATATCAATGTTTTCATTATGATGTTAAGTATAAAATTCATCCCATCATGCTCTATATTTAATTGAAATTAAATCATATTCATCCTATACATGCCACAAATGCTTTAAAGATCCAAAAGTTTGCCTACCCTGCCCTGTTACAGCTTCTCTGTCATTTTTGTGTGTGATCACCCACAGAATCATGACTCCATTCCCAATGGTCTTTCCTTGTAATTTTCAACTAAATCTTTGAAAAACCAACCTCAGAACTCGATAACTAGCATAATATCTTAAAACAAAATCCTAAATCAAATAGAGAGATCCCTCTCTGAAGTTGGAAGGGCTAGATTTTAGCTTTGCAAGTCGTTTTGTGGTTACCTCTGGGTTTCTCTCCACAACCTTGGGAAATTACAGAGTGATAACATAATCAAAGAATCTTGCAACACATTACTTGTCACATTCACTTCATGATTGTTCTCTTTTTGTTTGCATACTTCTTTTCTCTTCTAAGATTTGTAGTATTTCTTTAGGTATCCTTTCTTCCCACATTTCTAGTACACTATCCATAATATGGATTTAGATCTACCTTTTTTTTACTTACCGTGATTTCCCATGCTCCTTCCTCTTTCCATTTTTCTTCCTCTAGTCTTTGCAGTTAAACCATTACCTAATGTCTCAGCAGAGATTTTCCATCACATTTCCTCGCTGAGGATGGCACCAACAACAACATCAAACTTTAAAGTACTAGATCCAAAGATAGAGCTATTAATAGCCATAACTAGGTGATTCCAACTTTCTGGTAATGAGCACAAAAATAACAAAGACCTAACTTCATCATCAAAATTTACCCCTATAGAAATTAACTCACTGGTTACCGTGTTAAATTTTTAAATGATTAGGAACAGATCCAGCTTCTGACATCTTCGTATTGAATAGACACTTCATAAGAAATACGTTATTTGATGCCAAGGGTTTTTCATATAGTTTGGCCAATGCCATCATTAAACCTTCTATTATTGTTTCCTTTGAAATGTTGAATTCCACTGACGCTGCTAGAAAAAGTCATATTGTTCCTAGTGCCTTTCTATCGAGAATCTCCCATTCTGCATCTTCCATACTCGTCAGCTTCTTTGGTTTTCCACTCAATGGTAGGTACAAATATTTCTGATACAGATAATATTCCATTTGAATCTTCCACAACTGGTAGTTTTGGCCATTAAATTTATCAACCCTAAACCCACCACATTCGCCATTTCTCCCAATCAAACCAAGAACCCTTCTCTCTTATGAATTTATTATCCAAATAAACCTTCAACTCTTATACCAGTTGTTAGAAATTAATTAATGGAGCAATGAAATACACAAAATATTGTGAAAACACAAATACAAAAACACATAAAATAAGATAGACATAGATATACATCTTTCACCCATTTTGGGCTACATCCACAAAGAAACAACCGATCCTTCCTTTTATATTATCTAGCAAAATGAAGTGATACAACCTACAGCATATCCATTGTAATTTACTCTTCACTCTCACTTAGTATCCTCTCTCTTTCTTTCTCAGAATAATAGTACATAGTCGCAATACAATTCCATCATATAAATTGAGGGTTGCCCTCTAAGGAAAAAAACCCTAAACTAACATAAATTCTATCGTTAGATCATCTTCCTAATGAATGGCCCAAATTGACTACAAAATTACAATATTTTACAAGGAAATGTTTCATTTATTTTTAGCTTCTAGGGAGCTTCCCCCGAACTCCCGATGGGGGCGGGGGGGCCGGGGCTCATAAAATTCGTCATCACCCCCCACTAGACCCCCCTGACAGTGATTAAATGGGCGACATTTCTGCCCCATTAGGAATAGGGATCCAACGTAGCTGAAACAAAAAACCTCTCAAGAATGAAGAAGATAATCAGGCTCCACACCCAACATAATCTATTGGCTTTCATACTTTCTCCTTATATTTGATAGGTGTATATTGTTTGATTGTGTCTAGTGGCCTTATATTTATTTTATTTTATGATTTTGTATACATCCTTTTCCACCATTTTGGTTATATTTAATTTGTGTCATTCTCATTGTCTTGCGGTCCTTTCTCCTAACAAGGAGGGTCCACTTTAACATAGGTATAAGCTAAACCATACCACTACTTCAAACATACCTACTTCAAGGGCCACTTTAGGTGATTCTCTAGGGTCCAAACCTATAGTTTTCAAAGTGGTTGAGAAATTCATCGACCTCATTCATATTCCCCCATGACTCACATCTCATCACCCATCTTCCTAGGTGGGGATGTTGACTTGACTAGATATTTTCATTCATGTGATCATTACTAAGAGTCAATTATGGTTAGTGTCACTTCTATCATAGAACCTTGTGTGTCCACACCTGTCGTCATTGACAGTATACTTGAGACAACTTCCATACCTTATTTTACTACCACAAGTTTTGTCCACACCACCTTTGTTGAAACTACTCTTTTTGGGAGAACATCTTAGGATAGCATCTCCCTCCATTTGGTACATCCATTATGTGTGCCTCCACATCATCAATCATGCTCCCTCCATTAATTTTTGGTGGATTCTCTAGTTCCACTATGAGTAACATACCCATGTCACATGTATGGTGTTATAAATCCATGTTCACATTTGCATCTATAAGGCCCATTGTTGGTCCTAGCATATCCATCGATAGCTTATTCATACCTAATATTGGATTTCCATTTGGTCAAAATAATCATACTAGGTCCATGCCATTCCCTAGCACAAGTGTGGAAACTTAAGTTTCCAGTTGTTTCACACTTCCTTGGGATAATCAATTGTTACAGGGATGTTCTTTTCAAGGGAACATTTTGTTTCTTTCAAATGTCTACGGTGCTAGAGGAACTATCCCTAGTACTACGTTCAATCCTTGGGGCACCAACATTTTCAATCAATCTTTTGTTCTATGAGACTCTCCTCTCAGTGCACCCTTTGATCCTAGAGGTTAAAAACCTTTTGGGAGTCATTTTTTCATTAGGGACATTCCCCCTGGGGGAACTAATATTTACAATATGCACACGAGAACCAGAGATAAGTCCTCTAGTTAATAAACTTCCTCAAGCATCCATCCGAACTCTATAAACCATGCTACGGGAAGATCACATCCTCAACTTGGGTCATAGGGGGATCTACCTCCCTCCTAGGCATTGCTCAACTCACCATTATTGGAAACCCTTATGTTACCTAATCTTTCAAATTTAATTAGAAATCCTATCAAGCATAGCCCTGCATGGTTGGCGGTCCCACTTAAACTTCCAGTTAGCATTCATATGTTCGATGGTAAACTTGGTGAAGATCCTACATCTCATAACTACCACTTACCACTTATGTTCACATCCAACTCTTTCATGGATGATAGCATTAGGTTTCATATTTTTTAATGGACTCTTAGCAGCAGTGCTACCAAAGGGTGCATTGATATAGAAAGTATTGCTTATGATACATTTATGTCTTTAGCATGGTCCTTTGTTAACCATTAACAACGTCCTATTAGGTACGTCACTAGAACCATTATAATCACTAACTTATATTAGGATACCTCCACTGACATCTCTAATCACATCCATGAGTGGAGGTGGATATGTTCTAAACCAAGTTTCTTGTTGAGTTAGTACATGAGTGGCTTAACAAGTCTCTACTACCTAGGATTGTTGAACATGTCACTAAGGTAGGAACCCAAACTGAGGACCAAGCCATCAATCATGCCCACCAATTGGAATTGATTTATTCTCAAGTAGGTACTCTATATGAAATCATTCCTAACACTCCTCAATCATCGAATGACATATCAAAACCAAATCATGAATCCCACACTGATGGTGTGATGGGGTTTGTATCCTTGGGAAACATTGGCTAGTTAACCACTCAGATGGGCCAAATTCACATATCTTCTAGTTCCATGGCTATTAAGCCTACCACTCAAACTACTTGTGTTATTTTTCAAACCTCCAAGGTGAATTTCATGTAATCAAAACCTTCAAATAATCCTCAGCAACTTGGAGGCAAAAAGAACAAAAACAGTCTAATAAAACTTTGAACATTGAACAAGGAGCACCTAAAACCTAAGACATCGATAGGGGTGACATAAAATAGAAAAATAAAGACAATAATTTTCCTTGGAATATCTATGGGGAGGACCATCATACTCATTATCATCCCTAGATGGATGAGATCCACCATTACTTCTCATATCAAAACACTTCTCATCAACTCATTTCCTTGACGACTCCATTTTCGACCCAAAAACAAAATATGGTTGTGAAGCCTCCACCTCCTCATAAAGGGGTGAGTGGGGGGGATTCTTCCAATAATTACTCATCATCCATGCAAGATATCATTATGGTGGAACAATCAATCCATGTCACAACTAGAGCATATAACTATGAGAATACTAAGAGTGAAACTTCCACATCATTACTTATGATTCCTACTCAAGCTAATGGTCTTCTTCATTTTGATAAAGCATTTTTCTGAACTATTCCACATCCTCCTAAATTTTCACTTTGTAAGACTATGCATAATCCCAAAGCAAGGGCCTCTCACAACTATAGTATTTTCAAGGATTTGGCCCGATAAATTTCTACTATGTCTGCACTCGAGTTTTACAAATTTTCCCCCAAGAAACGTAAGGAACTTCTAATTTCCATTGGTGGAGTAGATCCCTCATATTAAAATAACATCACCTTTGATCCATCCTCATGGAAACTTCAGCTTTCACATCATCTGGCCTTCCAGGTAATGGTCCATGTCTTTGGATGACACATTCATTGGATGGTCTTGGATGAAGGGAAATCTACTTATCATCAAAGTGTTTGCAAGTGTTGATAGTGTTAGATACCACCAATAGTAGGGGGTATCCCTGGTATGAAGTTCTAATTAGACCTCACACTATTTAGGATAGGATCCCCATATGGGGATTCGGCCTGGCTGCCATTACAATGATATTAAATATTTTCCTTGGCTCCAATTATCAACATAAGATAGCATACACATAACTTTCGAGATAAGCAAGTAAGTTAGCTTTGTGAAACACCAATTGTACTGTATATAAAGTACTTTCATGGAATGGAAAAGAGAGATTGAGCCTTTAGAAGAAACGTAATAGTACTATCATAATAAAGACATGCACATATATAGAAGAGATCATTAATTAGCCTACGAAATAGTTCACAAAGTAATAATGGCCATGAAAGCAAGTAAGGACACATAATTCAAATATGTATAAAAAATCTAACAAAATATTTCATTTTCTTTAGTACATATGAATACAAACATACATCATAAACATTAAAATAATAGTCTTACAACATTCACGATAAATGCATGAATGTGTGTCGGCTCTAAAAGCTTCAAGATGTTAAGTGAAAGTTCCAAGATATAAAATTACAATGATGCATCACTAGCGCCAATAGTGAAACATTAAGCCACCACTTGCTCCTCAAAAAAATGATCTTCTCTCCTATGCCTAGCTTGAGAATCTGAGGTGAAATTTCCTTTGCTTGAGCTATGAGGGTTTGTTTATAGCAAATGAGGTGATCTTTCACCTTCCATGTGACTCTTGACCTCCCTCACGACTCTTAAGCTCCTACATGACTCTTCACATTCCATGTGTGACCCTTGGGCTTCCACACATTTTAAATTTTCAAATTTTCGAAATTACATAATTAATTCCACCAATAATGTGGCAAAAATACAATAGACAAAATAACACTCTTGTGTTGACACTTTTAAGAGCTATAATTTGGTGATTGTGGCATGAGACTTCATTGTAGTGTATCAATTCCAAGTTCTTCTCTTTTCTGCTATGTCTTCAATTCTTCATGACATATTTTACTTATACTTCATGTTCACCCTACAAAGGGGTTAGTTATAGCATTAAAGCCTTTCAAGTCATATTGGTTTCCATCTATCTGTTTTAGTTAATAGTTCCTTTGCCTTCCTTATATGATGGCCTCTTTGTGTCTCACCTCCACAAGTGTTTTATTACAATGTCTCCTTGATGATCTCCTTGAAACATTATCTTGCAATTTTAGGATGATATCACTTGCAAATGAAGTTCACTCATGATAAGACAATATTAGTCTCAAAACTACCTATTCTATCCTTGTTTCCTCATGCAAGATTCCAGTTGTGATGGGACAATGTGAAATGATTGAAGAGGAGACTCCAGGTATTGCACAAGTTTCCACTACAAGGGTCAAGGGATGGCCCTACTATCCACTAGGATTGCACAATGCACAAAGAAGGTAAGGCTCATCAAGCCTTTTTGTAGAGGGAAAGTCCAAGGGACACGGGTAATAGGCTTTCTCACTAAGGATACATAGTGCACAATGATAAAGAAGGAGTCTCTTGGTATTGCATAGGTTTCCATTGTGAGGGGCTAAAGGAGACCTTACTATCAACTAGGAGTGTTCAATTTGTAACACAAGGTAGGGATGATCAAGCCTTTGCACAGTGGGAAAGTGTAAGCGACAAGGGTTGAGTGACTATGCTTTAAAGATGCTCAATGCACAATGTGAAGGGATATGTCCTTACATTAGGGGAATTTTTAGGTATAAAATGGGCCTCCTAAGAAAATTATAAAATAATAGTGGAAATGATAAAATAAGATTATATTACATCATCAAATTTCATAGGGAAAAAAGGAAAAAACTATTTTTTCAACTCATATTTTCAACTTATGTCCCTATGGGTTTACTCAAATTTTGAGCGAAAACACTCATTGGATGAATAATTTGATTCCTCATCCAAGGCATATCTATGTTGCATACTTTCGATGGAACCTACTACACGAAAAATGAGAAATACATGAAAAACGTGATTGCAATCATGTTTTTTCATGTATTTCTCATTTTTCGTGTAGCAGCATCCATCAAAAGTATGCAACATGGGTACTCCTTGGATGAGGAATTAATTTTTTAATACAATGAGTACTCCCGCTTTAAATTTGAGTAAAACCTTAGGGAGATAAGTTGCAAATACAAGTTGAAAAACTAGTTTTATTATTTTATTATTTTTTAATATTTTTACCTTTTACTCCAAAAATGGTGAATCGTCCCCCATGGTTGACATCATAATCTTAAATCCTATTGGTTCTTATAAATTTTATTTTGGTTGTACATTTTTCTTAGGGGTCCCATTTCAGACCTCAAAATTCCCCTAATGAGATGGTCGCAAAGGCCAAGTCTAAGCAGCAATAAGCTCATAACTAAGGTTTAGAAGTGTGCACTATGCTCATCACTTGGATGAAGGCTAAATTTTTTCATAACCCGTGCATGATGGGAGGACAAATAAGAATCCCAAAATTTATTAAATGTGATATTAGTAGAGAAAAAAGGAGAGCAAGAGAATGTATATCAGGACTTGAACATGATCTCACACACAAACACAATCACACTTATGACAATAATACACATAGTACCCAAAACCAACATATAACCATTGAAACAACACTAAGACAACACTTATTTCCAAGTGCGACAGTTAGAGTGAAAGAATTTACAACTCAAATGTCGACTACAATCAAAAGTTGTGTTATGTCATGGGAGAGTGTCCAACACATGTTCTTATGATATATAGAATAAACTAGTTCAAGAGAGTGTATTGGATATGCCTCTAGGTGTGCCAAGGTGCTCTTAACAAGATATGAGAAAGCAAGAAAAAGTTACACATGCAAGAGAAAAATAAACAAATGCAAAAAAAAATGGAAAAAAAAAGAGACACTTGTAATAATAAAAGAAAGCAAAAGTGACACTTTCAAAAGAAAGAGCAAGCAAAAATGACAGATGCAAAAGAGAAAGTGATAGTTGAGAAACTCGCATGGATGATGTCACAATCACAACCGCAAGTGAGAGAATGCTCCTTGTGCTCCAAAAGTGTGCATAGCTTGAAAGCGAAAGATGAATGTGAGATGAGCTCTAGATTGGACTCTTTATATAGGGAGAGAAGACATGCAACTAGGGCTAGATTTTGTAAGTGCGCTCATTGCATGTTGGGAATCTAGGACCCAAGAGTGAGTTGGCTACCACTAAGAAGTGTGACAGTACTAACTTGGAGAAGTGTTCTCTCAATGTCAACAAGGAGTGCACATTGATTGTCAACAAGGAGTGCATATTCACTGTCTGTAGAGGATGCCCTTACATTGTCACTGGGAACTGCACAATCGATGATGGCAAGGACTACACAATCACTATTGGCAAGTACTCTGAAATCACTATTGGAAAGGACTGCACAATTTCTATCACTATGATGTACACTTAGCCTACCTTGGAAAGCGTGCTTGTGGAGACATTAATATCTAGGCATGTGAAAGCAGGTAGTTCAACACCTAGGATTCATAAAGGAATACTTGAACACTTATACAACATGACTGAGCATGACCTTAATGGTTTGAAATGAAATATGGCATGAACATAAGGAGCCTACAAAATTTAAGGTATGAAAAATTTTAGAGGGTGTTGCAGTAGCTACAACAACAAGATCTTAGATCATTAATGTTTTCACTGCCTAAGTCTATGTTAAAGGATTTTTATGAGAATACCTTGCAATATCAAGTGGATTTTATCTATTTTCATATTGATCTCAAGGGTAAAATGATATCAATTGAAGTGGAGTTCATTGATGATCCATTAAACTATAACCTCTTGCTCAGGTGAAGTTGGTTTTATGTAATGAATGCTATTGTTTCATATTTCTTTTGTGTCATGATGTTCCCCCATTAAGGTAAAATAGTCACTATCAACCAATTGACCTTCCACAAGCCTAACATGCATTTTTAGATAGTTAGTTGGTTCCATTTCTACAAGATTCCCCTTCTACTCCTAAAAATAATGGAGAATGTATGTTTAAAGACTCTTTGTTAATGGGAACATTTACTTTATTTCCTCCTGAAACGTCACAAGCATCCAATATTATTAACATAATCGCATATGTCACTTACGACTTCGATGAATTTGATCATCCATGGATAATCCCTTCTCCTTAAAAAATTGACATGCATGGTGATTATATTCCTTTTAGCCTTGCTGAGTTGGGATATCAAGCCATCAAGATGGTCACTTCTAACCTTGAGCCAAGTTTCTCACATGATGTGGAGCTTGATTCTTATTCCTCACCTACATGTGCTATCGATCATTCTAGTTCCCATGACTTCCTAGATACTACAATGCATTTAATGATGACAATCTATGATCCACCTTGGCAAGAATCTCACCATCGATCATCTTTTCTCTCTTGTTCAAAACATCTAAATGATTAGTTACACCACCTCATTGCATCCCAAAACTTCAATTGGGAGCAAGATCCTGTCACGACACATGATGAAGTGTTCACTGAAGGGAAATTATCAAACATTTCTTCCATTATTCCCAATGATATTTACATGAAGCCTGGGGTCATGGAAAATATTATGATCAAAGCATACTGCACTCCTAACGAAATCACTACCTACACCACTATTTTCAAATAATTACACATTGTTTTCACATGGTCATATGAAGAAATGATTAGAATCGATCATAGGAATGTAGAGCATGAAATCATCACTTAGAAAGGGTCTAATCTAGATTGGCAAATATTGGTTAATAAATCCTTGTAAGGTTGTATCCTCAAGGTGGAATTCATAAAACTTCTTAAATTTAGTTCATATATCTATTTCCCTTGATGGAATGGATTTATAACATAATTCATGTCGCCAAAAAATATAGTATTACTCATGTATTTTTCAACTTTAAGTATCTCAATCAAGGGTGTCCAAAATATAACTACCTAGCCCCATTCAATAACCAAATCATCGATGAATGCATTGGAAATGAAATATTCTCCTTCATGGATGGTTTATTTGGCTATAACCATATAAAAAATAAATTGGAAGATTAAAAATAGAACAACTTTCATTTTTCCTTGGGGTACTTTCAGTTATAGGAAATTGTCTTTTTATCTTAAAATGTTGGGGCCACTTTCCAGTATACCATGTTTTATGCTTTTCATGACAACAAGAAAATTGTGGAGGCATATTAAATGACCTTGTTGCTCATTTTTCTTAATGGTTCGATCGTATAAAACATCTACGAAGTATATTTTTGCACAACCGTTATTATAATATTTATTTGAATTCCCACAAATGCATGTTTTACATTATTTTTGGATAGTTGTTAGACTTCATTATGTCCAATTACAGGATCATAGTTGATACTCTTAAGGTCAAGGTGATTGTCGATCTACCTCCTCGCAAGTAAATTAAAACTTCTAATGTTGATTCATTGCCAACTATGTTGAGATCACAAAGGGTATTGTGCTCCTTATAAAAAAGGATCCACTTTTTGTATGGGATGACCAAGCACAATGATCTTTTGATGCCTTGATATTAGCTCCACTATCGATCCCTCCTAATTATGGTTGAGACTCCATTTTATATATCATAGCCTCTAGTTTGACTCTTGGAATTATTCTTGTCCAACAATATGAGCACCACAATAAGCGTGTCATCTATTATCTTAAGAAAGGGTTAGTGGGGGAATAAATTTGTTATCCGTACATTCAAAAGTTGGCTCTCATTATTGTCATCATTGTTCAATGGCTTAGACATTACATTATCTTGCATATGAATATCATTGTCGCTAACTCCAATCTCGTGTGTCATTTTCTTATAATACAAGTTATTGGGGGGTGTATTCAAAATGGATAGTTATCTTGCACGAGTTTGATCTAGAGTTTCTAGCCACAAAATCTAAGAAATTGTTGTTCTTCACAGAGATGATATCTATAAGCTTCCTCCATTTATTGATGTAATAATGTTTAATGATTCATTTCTTGATGAGTCTATGTTCCTCATTAACTCTTTCGGTCCATGGTATGGCGATATCTTTCTCTATCTCTAGACCCAAAATTTTCATCTCGAGTTTGCCGTGATGACCATCAGTGCATACAACAAAGTTACTGATCAAAAAAGAGTTGTGACCTCAAAATGAGAACTCTAGCCAAAAAAACCCCAAAAAACATGAAAAAATAGCCCAAAAACAAAAAGTGTGTATGCTAGAACAACGCTTCATTTTTAGGGTATATTTTCAACATTTTTCAAAAAATGGCAGTAAAAACAAAATTTTAAAAGATAAAAAAACACCCAGAAAACAAAGTGTTGATGCTAGAACAACAATTTTTTTCAGGGTACATTTTCAACATTTTTTTAGCAATGGCATTAAAGATAAAATATCACAACTCGAAAAAACTTTAGAATTCCAACAATTTTCAAGCATGTTGTTAAAGATAAAATATCATGTCTTTGAAAAGCCTTAAAATTCTCACTAGAAATATTATATAACTTGTCTATATATGATATTTTATATTTAGACAAATTATATGACTAAACAAAACTTTAAAAATGAACATCTAAATGAAAGAGTCATTATTCCTAGAGTACTTTTTATTTTAAAGGCTAAAACTGTAGCTCTTTTCAAATCTCAGCCTAAGACAATTTATCCCATTGCAACAAAAACTTAAAAATCAATCATCAAAATGAAGTATCCCCTTTTAATGGGGCATTACAATTGCAACATTCTTTTTAACTATGGTCCAATGATAACAATAAATAATGTCATGACAATATGAATATATAATTTAAAAATTCAACATTAAAATCTAATCTATTTTGACTTTTAATCAAAATATCAATACTGGTAGATCGAATGAAACATAAACTATTTCTCAAAGTCATTGTTGCATTGTAGACATTCTAAACATATGAATTCTTCATAATTAAAACACATAATCCAACAAACATAGAAATGACTCATAAGTTCATGTAAGATCATACGAAAGTTAAAATATTTATTTCAAGTTACCATGTAAACATCATTTACATAAAATGTCCTAGAAAACTATTCAAAATCACTCATAGGTTTTGGCACACCATCAAAATTTACAACATCTTCAAATGAATGACTGGATGCAGATGAAGATTACCCATATTCTTCTCTTTCATCAACTAGTGCCCCATTTGAGTCAACATGCATGCCCACTATTTCAGGTTTCAAAAGTCTTCTAGATCTATGACTGGGTTCAGCAGACTCCCATCTTAAAACTACTTCTTCAGGTAGAAACCTCTTCAAAATCTCTATGGTCTTGAAGAGAAGAGTTCCTCTCTTTTTTAAATTGAATTCATAAAGAAGTATTTCAACATCCTCCAATTTTAAGAGTTCTATGCGACAAGGATTTATATTTGTACTCTTTCTTTTTCTCTTTCTGCCAATTTATTTATCAACTACCATCTCCTGCTTGTACACACCATTGAATGGGAGTGTATTTGTGGCATACAAATGTACTTCAACTTTTGTAACATATTCATTTTATTTAATGGCCCTTATAACATTAGCAACCCATAATGGATAGCCATATGTATCTCCATCCGCTAACTCTACAATCATGAAACCCTCGTTAACATCTTACGCAAAACCCCTGTAAAGGTCTTCCATGGTTTCATGTTGTGCACATGATATTCTAGAACCAGTGTACATTTATCTTTCCTCTACCTATGAAGAATTAATAATACCTTGAGATTTTTGTATAACAAGGTTTCTTTCCTCATGTTCATTTGGAATATTTTTTGACCAAATAAATGAGGTCTTCAAAGGTATATCTTAATTTCTTGATCTTGAAATGATATCACTTTGATTATTGAAAAATGACTCCCACCAAAGTGAATCATCAACATCAAAGTACTCATATGTATCTCTAATATATTTTTTAATTTCTTCAAAACATTTAGAATCATTTATATCTCTCTTATGCCTTCGTGCATTATGGATTTTAGCAATTGATTATGATAAAAATATATTTGATGAAAATATTGGATGATCTGGAATGAACTTCAAAAATGCTAAACCTGATGACGACATCCATTTTGCAGCAATTGAATACTTCTTTCCCCACATAAGTGTTTTCCCATCAATTATTTTGATACGAAATTGATGTTGGAAGCTAATGCCATTAAGTTGTTCACTGCATTTCTCCTCACCATGTGATCCCAGAATAAACCTTCACATGTCAATAGTTTCTTCCAACACGTGAAAAATAGGCTCTGGAATTTATGATTTCTTAATACATTAAATTAATGATGGTAGCCTCCCAACATCCTTCCTCCTCAATTTTACTGAAAAACGACTAAACATATAATCAATATGGTCATGAGTGTTCCCAACACTAAGGAAACCAACCTTTACCTTTTGAAAATTTCCTAATTCAACAAGTATGTTTAGATATCAAAAAAAAAATTGATTTTTGTTTTCACTAATAGTGTTGTCTAATTGCATATACAAAACTTTAGGAATATTACCAGACCAATGAGAAAGAACATCATGAATTATAGTTATGGACATATTTGCATCATTATGAATATTTGGAGCCATGAAGCAAGCCATTGGCCACACCTTCCCATTAAATACCATACAAACGACCAAGTGAATATGAATAAAATTTTCCTCCTATAAATTTTTTGATGTGTGGAGAGAATGTGGTAGAAGTGTTTTCTTCTCGTCTATACCATAAATTATCAAACCCACATATTTCTTTGTATTATCATAACACTTCCTTCGATGCTTATACAACTTTTTCCTCACTTTTTTGCTTATTGTGATACTCTTGAAGTGCTTTGACAATTGAATCTGCACATAAAATCAAAGAAACCTATTAATAAATTCATTTTCATATTTGATAACTATCCAATTTTTAAAAATAATTTTTTGAATTCATACCTCTTTCTGCCCATTGACATGTATCCCTTTTTATTTAAGAGAACCACACATACTACAAACCTCCATCCTTGTATTCTTAGGAATACATAAATTGTTGAATTGTTTCCTCCATATCCTCATAAAATATGAATATGTAATAAAAATAATCATCTCCTTTGGCACCTTCTACATATTATTTGTATGAGTTTTAGATGTCTCGTATTGAAAAATTATCTGGAATATGTATTATATCTTTATTTTTCATACACTCTCCATGGTTTGAAAAGAATTCTTGCATCCATGACATTGTAGTATGACATTGTAGTATTTGCTAATGGCCCAATCTGTCATCCATAACATACTTTTGAATAAAATGTGGGATATTTTTCCAATCTTTCTTGGATCTTGACAGAAAAAAAAAAATAATAATAAATAAATAAAAATAAATTAAATAAATATATATATATATATATATATACCAATTGAATTAAACATGTTGAAAGCCTTTCTATAGAGCAATAAATTCCCAATATGATAATCATAACCTACCAATGTAGATTGCACACACCCCATTAAATATGAATTTTGCATGCTTTTATTCATTGATAAATATATCTTCCTTTTCTCTAATGAAAACTTGAAATCCATATGTTTCAAGCAATCCTTTTGACAACATTCATTTGAACTCAAATCACTGATAGAACTTCTTCTCGTGAGAAATTTTTTCCTATACCTTGTATAACTAGAATACTTGGATTGATATGAAAAGGTATAGTCCTAACCCTAGATACAATATTTGCTTGAAATGTATCCATCATTTCATTATCCGCTCTATAATCATTTTTAGCATCATTAGGAGGAATATTGTCCTCACTATGATCATTCTAAATATAGCTAGGAAATTTGACACAACCATTGCTTTGAAAATATTCATTACCATCCTCACTTGTAAGAAATTATTTACTATCATCATCCATGTTTTTGAAATCCTCGCTCGGAGGAAATTATTCACCATCTTTATATGTGCTTTTGAAATCCTCACTCGGAGAAAATTATTCAACACCCTCATCTCTTCCATTGAAATCCTCACTTAGAGGAAATCATTCACCATCATCATTTGTGATTTTATAATCCTCACTACAAGGAAATCCATCATCTTCATCGGTGTTGTTGAAATGTTCACTCAGAGGAAATTCTTCACCATCTTCATTTCTTCGCTTGAAATCCTCAATCAGAGGAAATACTGCACCATCATCACTTGTGATTTTGTAATAATCACTCGGAGGAAATCATCATCATCATTATCATCAGTGTTTTTGAAATCCTCTCTTGAGGGAAATTTATCCTCATTTCTTCCATTCAAATCCTCGCTCGAAGGAAATCCTTCACCATCATCGTCTGTGATTTTGAAATCCTCATTGGGAGGAAATTCATTATCATCACTTGTGCCTTTAAAATCCTTGTTTGGAGGAAATTCTTCCCCATCCTCATTTGTGCTTTTTAAATCCTCACTTGAAGTAAATCCATCATCATCATCAGTACTTTTGAAATATTCACTCGGAGGAAATTATTCACCATCCTCATTTCTTTTGTTGAAATATTCACTCAGAGGAAATCCTTAATCATCATCAGCCATGCCTTTGTCATCCTTGCTTGGAATAAATCCATCATCATCATTTGTGCCTTTCAAATCATTTCTTGGAGAAAATACTTCATCGCCATCATATGCACTTCTGAAAAACTCGCTTGGAAGAAATTCATAATCATTGTTTCTTCCTTTCAAATAATTTCTTGGAGGAAATACTTCACCATCATCTATGCTTCTAAAATCCCCACTTGGAGGAAATTCATCATCATCATTTGTGCCTTTCAAATCATTTCTTGGAGGAAATCCTTCACTATCATCATTTGTGCTTTTGAAATCCTCACTTGGAACAAATTCATCATAATCATTTATGCCTTTCAAATCATTGCTTATAGGAAATCCTTCACCATCATCATTTGTGCTTCTAAAATCCTTTCTTGGAGAAAAATTATCATCATCGTTTGTTCCTTTCAAATCATTGCTTGGAGTAAATCCTTCACCAGAATCATTTGTGCTTTTGAAATCCTTACTTGGAGGAAATTCATCATCATCCTTTGTTTCTTTCAAATCATTGTTTGGAGGAAATCATTTTCCATTCTCATCTATGGTTTCAAAATGCTCTCTTGGAGTAAATTCATCGTTGCCATGAGCACCTTTGAAATACAGACTTGAAGAAAATGCATTATCCTTATCTGTGTTGGGAAAAATATTGAGGGTGGGGGAGGGGGGGCATGAATAAATCATTGAAATTTTCATTTTCATATCCAAATTTATGTACACAGCTTTATTAAAGGGAACTCGCATATGTATGTGACTGTTATGCAGACAACTAGCGTATATCCACTAAACTTACTTTTCAGTTAGTTCACCATCTTTTTAACTTTATTTAGTGTATCAGTACCTCATTAAACATTAATTAAATAGTAACCATGTGCAGTAAGAACAAAATAAACCATCACACATAAGCAACACATCAACACTGTAGAAAATTCGTGAATAATATGACACTTATTCATAGAGATTATCCTGATTATACACTATTTGCATAATCATGCATAATACATAACCTCCTCTACGTTGATCATCAATTTTGCAGTATTAAGAAACAATCGCATGCGCACATTGAAGCATCAATCACACATATCAACACAGTATGTACCCAAGGAAAGCATAAAGCTTAAAACCCCCAACTATCTGTATATTATATTGATTGAGAACATGTAACAATACATAGTACAATACTCCTCACAAGTGCTCAATACTATCTCCACCTGTTACACACAAACTAGCTCAGATCTGAATCAATCACTGGCTCAAATCTCCTCCGCTGCTTGCCTGCCTGCACTGCGCAATACCTGTTGAGAATACTGATGAATGAATGACCCAAATTTTTATTTCCCTTGGATATACCACACAATCTTCATTGGCAATACTCAATCCATTGATTGTGCAAATCACATGCACAACTATAGTCACAACTGACAGTTGTCTTTCCCTTTCACTCATCTCTAACACTTGTCTCCACTGAACTGTCCATGTACTGAGTTAACTGATGTATTCTTCAGTTGATTTATGAGTTAATAATTAGTGAATTAATTAATAACTAATTCACACCACTCATCACTTAGTCTATTGATCAGTTAGACTAAACACAACTAGTTCAACTAAGTCAAACTGAACACAACTCCATCAACTCCTCATTCAACTCCACAGAACTCAATCATTGAAGTCCTAACTGAAGTCCTCCATGCAATAGCTCAAGTAACCCATAAG
>APFE031382367.1:0-13312 GCA_000404065.3 Pinus taeda | reverse complement strand
TAGTCTAAAAATAGACTTTGCGCCAAAAATAGCCTGCGGGCCCACTTAGTGAAGGCGACTTCTTTTCACTAAGCTCCATTATCTTGTTGCATTCTCAAAAGCACACATGAACACTAGGATTTTTAGGTGGAAACCTAATGTTGGAAAAAACCACCATTTTTTTCATCTTTGTCCTCTTTTATTATAAAGAAAAACTTCTTACAATATTGTAATTGTGTAGACTCATACCATTATGTAGGAACCCACCTACAAAAGGCTACAACCTTATCTTGTTATCGAGCACCCACTAGAAGGGAGCTCAAACCCCCTGATCTCATTTACTAGCACCTACCAAAAGGGAGCTCCAACCCTCTAATATGATTTACCAACTACCACTGGAAGGAAGGTTCGACTTCCTTACTGAAGGATACAACCCTCAGTACCTCCATGGATCATGTTTCATAAATTTTCATACTAGATCTACCTGCTACAAAACATGACAACTTGTAGGACACATTTCATAAAATTTTCAAACTGGACCCACTACAATCATTTAAGCCCAATACCAAATATCAAAACTAGACACAATAATAACAATAAGGTTAACAATGTTATTTTAAAATTGGACACAATAATAACAAATAAGGTTAACAATGTTATTTTAAAGCTGGACACAAACGACACACTATTGTTACTATTGGTATTTTTGTGCCCTTATGTTATTACTGTAATGTCGACTTGATTATATTGTGACCCCTTAGACTCCAATATATAGAAGGGAGGTTTAGTAATTTGTATCATCCAAGAATTGTTCATTTGTGTAATTAAAGGAGGTTGCCCACTCAAAGAGGCTTATTTATAAGGAATTCAACTATCTTTTATATATTTTTGTGAGCTTGTTTCATAACATTGTTGGCTTGTATGGGCTTGACCTAGGTTTAGAGATGATTTAGCCAAACAAATCCCAGTACTACTGGCCCTTTTCGCAATAGTCCGCGGAGCGCAGACTTAGATCTCACCTGAAGTACTATGGGAGGGTGTTGGAACCAAGTTTCCGCACCATAGAGATGTCTGATGGTTTTTAGTGGTTCATAGATTGACCTTGCGTGCACATTGCTACGTGCACCTATCAGTACCTTGCAGCCTGCAATGTTGCCTTCGCACAGTCCTGTTCAAGGTGTGATCCGTGTTATTACCCAAGTCCTTAAATTTAACCCGATATTACCCGATTACTTAACTTATCCGTGTGATCCCAATTATACTTAACAGTGTTCAATATTATAAGTGTGCATAATAAACAAAACATTATAAGTGCATAGAAAGTAATAAAACAACAGATGCACAGTATTTGGAATAAAACTTCTCTTAGTTATTCCTCTTCTTGGGTTACAGCCTCAACTTCGCCTCGTGCACTTAGATGCAGGGGTCTGTGCACTCAGCTATAGACTCTACTAAGCCTATGCGCACTCATCTGCAGAGCCTCTTCCTACTACTACGACCCAAGACACTTAGACTTCTTCTTTATCCACAACTATATCATTTATATTAATACATCTCCCATTTTCTTCCTTCCCTTTACAATTTAGAGCCTCACTCTATTTATACAATCCCATGGTCTGCGGACCATGGGTAGGCAGACATGACATTACATTATATTACAAAAGTTAGGGCGAACAACCCTATGACTCAACATACATTTCGTGCTTCGCGCCCACAATTCGCCGAGTCTTACAACATCTTTGACCAAAACTTGGGCTTTGAGCCCCAAAACATGATGTGGGGGGATTCCATACCCAACAAGCCCCCAACACAAACTGGACACAGTAATAAGAGTGGTTGGACAAGAAGATTCTTGAGTTCACGGTGCAAGAAGACAGGAATCCATGAGTATCTAAGGAACAGTGGTTGGAGCGCTACTTATATACGGAAATCCATGAAATTTTCTTTGCATCCATTGATTTTGAGTTGTATGAGTGGATTGCGAAGCTAGCAGATAGTCAAGGAAGGTGTAGGCTCAAAAAACTAATGTGTGGACTCCAGAATTAGTGTGCAGACTAGAAGCATCAGGATATAAGATCACGCGAGTTGTGGACCATTGGCTCGACCGAATTATAGGAGGGTTTATCAACAAGTTTGCGGTATATATGGCCATCAGCTATAGTGAGGTGGAGCAATGCTTCCTCAAAGGACCATGAGGTATGTAAGGATCGCCCTCGAGTCACTCTGTCAGCACGGTGATCTTGGCGCAGAGTCCCTCCAGCTGGCCCCGAACGGCCTAAATGTCTGCAACGCACTGCATTACTGCCTGCTGAACCTGCTACATTCTTGCTTCTGAACCCTCTATGTCTAAATTGTTTCCTTACCTTTGAAGCAACATCTGTTGCATATGTTTATAGTCTTGCACTCTTGTTCAGCTCCTAGGGCTGCGAAGATTGTGCTTTGGCTGGTTAATCAGATAGTCAGGCCACCCATGTAGGGCTTCAGGCGACTGTCGTTTACTTTAATTGGGAAGGGTTCTCCAGTTAGTTTGACTAACTAGACCACGCCTCTGTCTATAACCTCCTTAACTACATATGGTCCCAGCTAGTGCATTCTAAATTTTCCCTGGAATTTTTCAAACTTACTATCATACAGTAGCACTAATTCATTTACCTTGAAGGTGCGGAACTTGATATGGTGGTTGTGCCAGGCCTTTTCACGCTGCTTTTGTACATGCTGATGAAATACAGTGAAAAAATGTTCTTCCTCGAGTTCTTCTAATTGCACGAGCCTTTCTTCCAGAGCTTCGCGGTCCGTCATGCCTGTGAGCACTACTATTCGCAGACTAGGTATGATGTATTCCATTGGAATGGCAGCTTTTGTGCCATAGACTAACCGGAAAGGTATATGTCCCGTCAGTTTTTTACACATTGTCATGTAAGCCCATAGTATAGCAGGTACATGTAGGTCCTAGTTGTTTCGCTACGTGTTGCACACTTTGGGTAGTGCAGTCTCTAGTATTTTGTTGAATGCCTCTACTATCCCATTAGCTTGTGGGTGGTATGGTGTACTTCTCTAATGATACAGCTGGAACTCTTCTATGAGCACACTAATGGTTTCATTCAGTAAATGTGTTCTGCAATCACTCATTAATATTTTTGGATAGCCAAATCGGGTCAACACATTTTCAAACAAAAACTTCACAGCCATAGTGGCCGTGTAGTCTTTAACCAGTTGTGCTTCTTCCCATCGCGTCAGGTACTCTATCACGATGATGATGTAGTGTGCACCTACCTTTCCCTGAGGTTTGATCAGTCCCACAAAGTTGTTTGCCCATTTCTCAAACGACTGTAGTGTCATTTGTGGATTTAACGACATCTCGTCCCTCCATGATCGTTTTCCAGTCCTTTGACATATAACACAGGATTTACAGTGCACTTTCGAATCTTGGTGTAGGTTTGGCCACCATAGCCCCCCGCAAATAATCTTCTATGTGGTCACACGTTCTACATAGTGTCCTCCTCCAGTGCCCCCATGTGCTTTTGCGAGGATCTGACATTGTTCAAATTCAAGTATGTACTTCACAATATCTCATTGTTTCCCATTTTGTATAAGTGCCCCATGATGATAGAAAAGTCCACCACACGCATTGTTAGTGCCTAGATTTACGTAATGCTGAAAAGGTAGGATCCAGGGCCAACATCAAACCACACTCAGCCTGGTAGCTAGCCCTACTAGGTGAGGAGAGGGCTCTCTCCGAGTCAATCTCAGCGAACTATGATCACTACAGGCTTGAGCTCAACTGCTATAGCTACTGATCTTAGGCTAGGTATAGGTACAAAGGAGTTTGATTGAATAAATTGATGATTTTGTGGGCTCTAAGAGAAAGGTAGATCTTGGGTGCAGGGAATGAGGTTCAGTCTTGCAGGGATCTCAATGGGGCAAGGTAGGCAACTGTATTTAGCACTCTAAATCAAGTGAGATGGATGGATCAGACAGAGGAGGAGTCAAAGAGGGCAAGAGAAGCCATGGATCCTGTCCAAATAGTTGAAAACATCAGAAACTCAACCAAACTTCAAGTAGAACACTGCAATTTCAATGTATTCTACTTACACTCTTATTTGATTTAGCTGAGAAAAAATAAGAGAGAAATGATATACATAACACATGAATAAATTCACAAATACATAAGAAAGCATTGTACCAAAACAAATGCCACAAGGATCCCAAAGAGTACTGCAAACCCTGGTCTCAATTCCTTAGCCAAAATGCTGATATGAGTGTACAATGAAGCTACTTACTTCTCAAGAGTCCAACCATGCTAATGACTAAAAAAACACATAGTATAGAAAAATCATAGCTCATCCTTGCCTCTAGGGGTCGATCTCACATGTTTAGGATCTGATCCAACTGATTCTAAACTAGGAACTAGAAATCAGGCAATGAAACAACATGCCTCTAGAAACAAGGGAACTGATTCGTTCAGTTTCAAACAACTCTTTAACTGATGAATCTACCTAACCAAGTGAAAAATTGACATATTTACATCATGATCCATCAATGTACATGAAATTACATCACAATTTGACATTAAGAAAGTGAAAAAGTCAAACTAGCCAAAACTGGACGAAAAACAGAGCAATACTTGGTCAAACTGGCAAAATTTCCTCTATGCGCCGCGCCTGATTCTCTATGCACCGCGCCTGTTTGGACCCACTTTTGGAGGCTTTCCCAGTGTCCAAATTAGCTCCAAGTATGCTTGTTGAAAATTTTTTCCTGTCTACTTTCCAACCCAAGTGGAATTTTTCAATTTGGCCTCCATTTTCCCTATCACAAATCAAATCTCCCAAGACTGCTTCCTGTGTGTCAAAATACGGGTAGTAAGGTCATTTTTTTAGTGTTTTTGACCTTTTTGAGGGCTCAAAACCTACCCAAACTTCTCGGCCATAGGTATGCAAGAATAATTCTTCATGCCAAATCTAGAAATTCTTTTTTTTGTGATTTAGAGGCTCCTAGCAAAAGCGAGCGCCACATGGCGCGGCGCAAAGGGCAGAAATTCCTGTTTTTGTGCCAAAAAATTTCAAAAATTCAAAAAGTGCTCCAAATTTTTTGAAATTTGGGCTGAGTCTTCTCTATCAAGAGCTATGTTGGGCCAAGGAAGCCTCAGCAAATATCTGAACTTGATCATGCTCCTTTCACCTCTTTGATGCCTTCTTCAATTTTGCCTTTAAATTCCTTATTCTTGCTTTGCAAGCTTTGTTCCTTGCCATATAATGAAAAGCCATGTGCCTCAATGAGTTTTTCTCCTTGTTGGCCTTCTCCAATAATATCTCTAAGTGGATATTGACTCTCTCGAGCCAAGACTCCCGATCAACATTGATCTCTTGCTCAAGTGAAGTGAACTCCACCCTCCTCCTTTGAGCATCTTGGTGATTCTCTCGAATGTTTTCCAATTCCATGATCACCTGCTGATCTTCAAGTTGCTTATTCCTTTGTTCCATGTATTTTATGATCTACTTAGCCCTCTCCAAGTTGAGGGACAAGGCCTTGATGTCTGTCTGCTGCTCTTGGATGATTTCATTAAGATTTGTGTTTTGCAGGCCCATATCTGTATCATCATCCTCAATAAGAATAAAGTCCCACTCACCTAAAGGCCCCTCATCCTGCATTGGCCTCTTGCCTTTTTCCTGAACCTGTGGTGCTGATGACAGAAGAAATACCCCTTCCACCCCAGGTGGATATAATACTCGCTTTATTGTTGCGAACAACTACCTAGTGCCCTTCTGGTAAGTGATAAACATCGGCATACTAGTGGCCTGTGTCTCATGACCCTCATGCTGATAAGAAGGTCCACTAGTCTCATGCAAAGCCTTTGAAGGTCCCTGTGGAGCTATGAAAAACTCACGAGTGATGAAGTCTTCCCAAGTGATGCCCTGTAAGCCAAGTTGATGGATGACCACAATTTTGATGAGAGCAAAATTGTAAATATCGTTGAACTGCTGCTGAGGAGTTTTGTGCTGCACTAGAGTGGTCATCTTTTCGATATTTCGGCACATAAAGTAAGGGATGTTCATCATCCGTAAAATGCATTAGCAGCCTAATATGATAAGAATATAAATGGGAGAACCAGCCCTCACAGCTGAAATACTTCATGATCAATTTCATTAAAGGAGCATATTCATCTTTGAGATACCAAAAAGGAAACACTCCCTTGAGTTGTCTCAAAAAGTCGGGTTTGATGTATGGTTCATAATTCTGCCAGTCAATTTGCTACCTCTTGTTCCATTGCTCTCCAATGTTGGGAATACCAGTTGCTAGTGAAATGGATTCTGGTGTTAATGTGAAAGTGACACCGGCTAGAGTGGCTTGACCATCATGTAAATGCAGCACAAATAAACGGGCCAACTCATGGTGAAGCTGAATTCTAGCAACCTTCTCACAAAATTCATAGCAGGACTGGTGTTGGAAACAAGAGATGGCAAGTGGGCAGGCCTGTAACTCAGCAAGAGTGGTTGGTTCTTGTCGAATATTGTTGCCACCTCTATGAGGCCTCCTGGGTGCATGTACCTCTATTTGTGAATCACTGTGGGTCTCCTCTTCATAATCATATGAAGGATTATATGCCATCTCTGCTAGTGGATAAACTGTCTTGGAGCTGCCTTGATGAGAAGTAGGTGATTGTGATGATTTTGACTTTTGCTACCAAGGGAAACAATGGTATGAGGGACCGTGGAGGGGGAAAACAGTGAGGGATTTAAGGACTGTTGGGGTAGGGTTTAATTAGGGAAATAGGGAATTAGGGAATGATTTAGGATTTTTTTTGTATAGGACTAGGGTTTGGGATTTTATGTTTGGGATTTTGGGAAATGGGAATTGGGGTATGGGATTAGTAAATTTAGGGGTATGTGAATTTAGGGAATAGGGAAAACAAGGGAAATATGGATTAAGGGAGTGGTGAGGGAATAGAAGGATAAACTTGGTAGAAAAACAGTCAATACCAACCCTAGGCAGCAATTTTCTTTGAAAAATTTCAAAAGATAGGGTTTGGTTTCCTTTAAACACTCATCATACAACAAAAACCATAAAAAAACCACCAAATTTGGATTCAAAGTAGTGACAGAGGGTCAACCTACTTGAACAAGTGATGATCCACAAGTTTTGGGTGATTTGGAGCAAGTTTGGCAATTTTCGGGCTTTCTGGCTGTGTGCGTCATGCATCCAACCCAATGCGTCACGTCCAGTGTATGCATCGTGCATGTGCAAAACTAAACTGGAGGTTGAAGCCCAGTGCACCACGCCACCTGCCCAATGCGCCCCGCCCAGTGACTTGGAGCGATTTTCACCAAATTTTCTCACTTGCTCACCACAATAACTTTGCCTTGCTTCCACTTTGTCTTGGAGTGCAAATAAAATTTAAACATTTGGGGACATGACTTATACATGGATCTTTTAAATTTTTGATTGATAAAACCCACTTTCATAATTTTTTGAAAATGACTTTATTTTTTAAACTTTGTTTTTGGACTTTTTCACTTCATTTGAGCTTTGTGATGAACTAAATGACCTGTGCTTTGTTTGTTTTGCAGGGGGTTGGAGCTATTGGGGCTACGGAAAGTGACCATGGTTGCAGGGGAAGTAATTACATATGGGGGAAATCAAATTACATAAATTTGTACCATAAAAGCAAAAATACTCTGTTTTTCCTCAAAACTCTGTTTTGAGGAAAGACACATCTCTGAACACTTGATGATGAATTTTATTGATGCTAGAACCTCCTCATGTTCTTGTTGGGTGTTATTGGACATTTTAAAACACTTTTTGATGAAACCCTAGACCTAAATGACAATGAAACCCTAAAAATACTTTTGCAACCTTTAAGAGAAAAAGAAGATTGTATATGCTTTTTAATGAACAAACATGAACCAGCAGGTAAATGACATGAGGGAAACTACAGGAAAGCCACTACCATCAGATGATCCATGCGCCTAATGGAATGTAGATGATTAGGTGGGACACCTAATATGCAATGCAACAAGAGGATTTGATCTCTAACAGAGGGATGAAGATACCGACACTAACACACACCACCAATTCCTTGTTCTGTTGGATGGAGTCTTCCTTCGATGTAGTCCTTGTTGTTAGAAAATGGATGATATCTTCGAGGTGTCCATCCGCGACGCGCACTGCAAAGAGTTGTGCATCAAGTAGTCCTTCCTCCAAAGTTTTTGGTTCCTTGCTTGTCTCAATTCGTGACAAGTGATCTAGTCCTACATTCAAGTGCACCGACTTGACTATGAACTTAAAATCATATTCTTGTAACAGTAAGAGTTCATATGCACCCCCCCAACACAAGCTTATTCACTAGGTATTTCAATGTGGAATGGTCGGTATACATCTTGAAATGTCCTCCAAGTAAATAATGTCGGTATTTTTAGAGCGCATACACCATCGCTAATCCCTCACGCTCGGTGGTGGAATAGTTCTTTTTTGCTTTGGACAATCTTTGAATTTCAAACACAATCGAGTGATCCACACCCTCCGTGCCCTCCTTTGTGAGTACGGCTCCTAGTGCAATACGGGACGCATCAACATGTACATGAAATTCCACATCCCATTTTGGGAAGAGTAGGATTGGAGCGGAGGCCAGTTTCCCCTTCAAGGCATCCAAACTCTTCATGCAATCATCATTCTAGCAATATGTAACATCTTTTTTCAATATCTTTTCCATCGGCGTTGTTATTTGTGCATAACTCTTGATGAACTTCCTATAGTATCTGATGTGTCACAAGGTAGTGCACAGTTGTTTAACACTTCACAGTGCTTCCAAATTTAGAATAACAACAATCTTCATAGGGTCCACCATCAGTCCTTGTTTGCAAACCACATGTCCAAGCAAGTTTCCAAAGGGAACGAGGAATGTGCACTTCTTAAGGTTCAACGCAATCTGGTGGCAGCAACAAGTATCCAGCATCAAGTGTAAGCTTGCTATATGGTGCTTAACTAATCCAAAGACAGTCCAATCATCTAGATAGACCTCCAAGAACTTGTGGATGTATTCTTTGAACGTAGCCACAACGATGCGTGAAAAGATGGCTGGCACGTTCTTCAGTCCAAACGACATAATGGTGTATTGAAAACATCCCCATTCTATTGCGAAGGTCATTTTTCTCCTATCTTCCAATGTGATATTGATTTGATGATACCCTGAGAACCCATCTGTGAATGAGTATGCTTCCTGACTGCCAACATTCTCCAGTACTTCATCTGTAAATGATGTCAGAAATGGATAGTGTGCACAAGCGTCATTTAGCTTCCCGAGGTCCATGCATATTTTTATTTTGCCCTTCTGCTTTTTCTCCTATACTACCATGGGACTCACCTAGTCGGATTCTTCTACTGGCTCAATAATTCCGGCTACGAGAATTTTGTCTAATTCTTCATGGCCTTTTCTTTATATTTCAGGCTCAAGTGGTAAGGTCGCTACTTAACAGGCTTCGCATGGGATTTTAGGGTGATCTTCATTATCCCTAAGTCGTCAATGATCCCTTTTAAGTCCATAATTTTGGCCGAGAACAAATATTGGTATTCGCGGAGTAACTTAGTGACCTTATCTACCATGGTACCATCCCAACAGTCCCCAAGCATTGCGTACTTCGGCTCCGCCTCTGTTCCAATATTTACCTGCTTCATTTTTAGCGGCACGGTGATGTCGAGATCCTCAATTAATGGTCCTTGAAACTTGCGATATCTTTCTATTTATGGAATGCTAATTTTTCAGGGTCTTCATCATCCTCCTCAATATTTACATTGTAACACTCCAGTGCACAGCTCAATTTTGTCGCCCATTCTAGATGAAGCACTTCCATTGGCTCCAGGGATATTTTGAAGATAATTTCTTTTACTGCTTGTAACGCATCATCAACAGTTTCTGACCAACGATCTTCCAACGTGAAGGTTGGCAGGAATCCCTCGCACAAGATATCCCATTCTATCATGCCATGGTGTAGCTCTATTTCAATATACCAATTCATGGTATAACATCTAGAGCATGACAGAACAAATGCACCCATTCAGGCTGTCGCTCTTTCCCGTAGACCTTGGTCCATTTCGCGATGTGTGTACATGGATCGTAATGTCCGTCATACTTGTTTTCTAGCCATATCTTTGGTTTCCCAAATTGTAGGCACATCATCCTTCTACATCCATACCAATCCTCAAAAATTCCTTGATGTGTACCCAACCATCTTGCGGGCGTTGCGCGCAGTGCCCATTTCAGAGCATCGAACAGTTTTTGTTCTGGTACTGCGCTTTCAAATTTGCTCAGGAATTCATCCACAACCACTGTCAACCCATCATATGTAGGCAGATCCCTTGCCTCTATTGTCAAGCAACACAGTGATCTAACCTTCATGTTTCAATTAAGTATTGTTGCTTCATGCAACAGATTCTGCCAATGCTCTATTTCTTCATCTAAATCTGAAGTGAAATATCTTTTGCACTCCCACGAAATCCTTCCATCTACAGTCGGATTCAACCAATCCTGTTCTTGCACAGTTATCTTGTAAATGCAAACGATATCATCATCACTATTATCGTCGCTCATCGTTCAATGTATCGTGCTCCTTCGGCTGGATCTACCGGTATTACTACGCATAGTGACTTTTTCTAAAAAATCATTTTGCACTTCTTCAGGTTTATGACTCCATTCATATCGGTGGCCCAATCTATGACTAGCAGCGCGGGATAGGGATTTCTGTCATCGAATATATCTATTACTTCAAAATCTGCCTGTGCACTCGCACCTTCAATATCCATAGAGACCCTTGAAATCTTCCCATGGTCAAGATCTTTTGTTGGTTCCCCATTCACAATTGAATAGGAGACCATTGTAGCGTGGTCTACCCATGCGTTCCCATTTTTCTTTCAACAGTACATTTGCATCCGATTCGAGATCCAGGATTACCTGATCCATTTCATATTCACTGATTTGCGTAATGAACCTCATTTCCCTTCCTGTTTTCGAACCACACGCAGTTCTCCTAACCCCGCCCACCTAGTGATAAGTTCCTGTAGTCCTTTTACTACCTTGTTGTTGCATAGCAGTTTCATGCATGTCTCTAGAAAGGTAGTGAGCATTGAAGGATCCATCCCTAGTTCTAGTTGATCCTTACGACCTAAAGTGGAGGCCTCCGTGAAGCTCTTCTTAGCTTCCATGAATGTCTCCTTCACGCATTCTAAATCAAATTTGGGTTCCTTTGTAGGAGCCTTGCGAACCCATGCACTTTCTTCTGATTTCTTACCTTTATCATCACCAGTGGTCATACCGCTCCTGAGCATCATGTTTACATTCGGGTCTTCTTCACATGGTTCAGACCTCATCATCTGCAAATTCTGAGTGGGAGGGGGCTAGAGTACCCCTTTTTCATGCATCCTCACTATCAATGAAGGGAAGTCTTCTACCTCATGATCAAACTGGGTACCATACAAACATGATGTCCTTTTCAGGTTAGTACAATCACAGGCATAGTGCCTTGGCCCTCCGCAATTGTAACAAATTAGTTGTCTGTAGCCCCTTCTTGGTCGCATTCCACCTCAACCTCATCCGCACCCCTGTAATCTAGCGCATGCCATTCCTATATTTGGGTCGAGGGCTCGCGTTTCAGTCTACACCCTGTAGGTAGGAATCTAATCCATCATTAATTCATAGCTTCTGCAGGTGCATTCATCATGGCCTACTAACCTGCAGAAATTACAAAACAATTATTCGGACATCTACATATATTTCTACAATAGATGACAATTATCCATATTGTGTTTCCCTCCTATCTGATAGATCACGCACCATAGTGCAAGCGAGGTGCTTGGTCCTTCTTGTGCCTCGGGTCTTAACGGCATTGGCCCTCCTCCCACCAAGTAATTCGCGAACACTGGACAGTGGTCCTTGTCATGCCCTTGGCCTTTGCATTCTATGCACCATACCTCCTCACGTGCCTCTGGCTGAGGTGTCCTGTCTTGTTTCAAACTTTGCATCTCTAGACACATGTTTTGTAGTTGCGCGTGGGTTTGTTGGACTCTTATACCAAGGTTTTGTATAGGGGTCTCATGCAATCTCATTGCCATCTCCAAAGCTTCGGCCTGGGTGGAAAGTTTTTGCTGTGACAACGTCATACTTAGATGTGGTGTTAGTGACGCTACAAACCATGCGCGGTGTTGTCCATCCGTCAAAGTCATATTGGCTTTGCGAATCATACCCTTTAGTCTTTGGTCCAGATCCCAGGGGGTCTCGCATAGGAGCATCGTGATCTCCTTAAACTCAATAATTGATTGTGTCTCTGACTTTGGCCAGCCGAATTCCCTGTTCAACGTAGTCTATATTTCTGCGATTCTCGTGTTTGGATTATCATTAGAATGCTTGATGTACCATGTTAATGATCCTGCAGTGCTCTAACTATTGGGCAATTTAATTTCTTAAATTGCTTTCATTAAATTATCAACCAGGGAAACTCGTAATCTTATTATGATGCCAGCAAAATATATGCAGGAGTAGGAAATTAATTCTATGTCTAACTAAATGATTTATGATTCAATATAATATGCAAGGGAAGAGGCTCCTAATTGAGGAGGTCCTGGTTGTCCTTCCCTACAGTATTATAGATTGAAAAGAAATCATTGATTACATAAAACTAGAAACTTGAATAAAGACAAGAGAATGAATTTAATTGTTGTTCAGATTCAAATAAAGAGAGAGACTAACTTAGTCCCTTGATTGTCCCCTCATATAATGATCCAAACTAAACTAAGATTCATTCATAATCATAATAAATGAAATAACTTGAAACTTAAAAGCAAAAGAATGAATTTCAACTATCATGCAAATCAAATAGAGGGAGAGCCTAACTTAGACCCTTGGTTGTTCCCTCATATGCTGATAAGATTTTAATTTAAAACTCATTCATCAATCACAAACAAATCCTTAAACATCTAAGCAATGAAATAAGATCTATTATGAAATAAAATGTTCCTTTGATCTTTTTAGAGTGAGCTCAATTCTCCTAAGAACAAAGTGACAAGCTATTCCATAAATTCATATACTACATTAACACAATTCATATCTAAAACTATATAATGGAAATTTATGTAAAATGAAGCTTTATTCTATTCCATCATAAGTTGGATACATGCTCCAAGAGTCCTCCCCTTTGGAATGGAGGAGGTACTCATATTTATACAAAAACTATGATAACGACCTCATAAATGTAGACCCACTATTCCCTCCTTTGACCCACATATTTCTCAACCAATGGTGACACATAACCCTATCCTCCATGATCTCCTCCATGAGGTCCATGATCTT
>APFE031382358.1:0-11586 GCA_000404065.3 Pinus taeda | reverse complement strand
CTAAGGAACAAGTCGCTGACATCTTCACCAAACCATTGCCCAGGGAAACTTTTGAATATCTCAGACAGAAGCTGGGAGTCGTGAATGTATCATATTGCTGTTAAATTTTCAAAAATTGGATGTACGCGTGTTGGATAAGGAATATCCGCGTACATACGCCGGTCGGTACAGAGACAGTCGCGTATATGAAGGTCTGTTGGATATCAGAAGGAACAGGCTCTGGTTGAAGATAATTTTTGATAAGGGTCTGACAGAGACCATCCGGCACAGGTTCAGGGGGAGCAGATAACCTTCTAATTATACATTGTTGGCATTGGTTTAGAAGCTTTTGGTTCTAGTCCATCACTGTTATTGATTTCAGATGGAACAAAGGCAGAAGGCGAACAGAAGGACATATTGGTTGCTGATCTGAATGCTCACTATCAGTTTCTGCTGCTATCAGTTGTTGATGATTTTCAATAATTCGTCTCTATGTCATATATCTCTTTCTTATATGGTGTCAAGGTCATGTAACGACCTATATTAGTTTCCCCACTATGCCTGGGATGAAGATGTAATAATTTTTGGTCATCATATGTAAATTTCTGATGTATTCCACTTGGTTGGATGGATGATCCCCACTTGGTTGGGTGATGGATGTATGTACTAAGTCCTATGGTGATAGGAAGGTCTTCTATTCTTCTTCAAGAACATATTTTTTTTGCAGATCTTGCCTACAGTCAGGGGGAGCATGGTCAGCACAGAAAATTTCAGCATATACTCAGGGGGAGCACAACCCTTTGCCCTTGATGACAAAGGGGGAGAATGATCTTGGATCTTGTGTTGCCATCAAGTACAAAGGGGGAGATTGTTGGCATTATGGCACAGGTTTGGAGCTATAGCACAGGTGTTGTCCTTGATGGCAACCCTCTCTGGTAACAGATCTCAGTTCAGGCACTCAGAAAGTAGAAAAAGTCATATACGCATGTTCATCTAGAAAAAGTCGCGTATACACACGGGTTATACTTTACAAAAGCGCGTATATCTTGGTGATCATTCTTTTGGTCCATGGCAGTTAGATCTTGGAACTTGAACCTATGTTTTGGACCATGGCGTCTTGTCAATTGTGCCGATCCACAGTTTTTGGGTTCATGGTATTGTAATGTTGTGGTTTTGGACCATGGTATTGGGAAGGCCTAGGACTATATAAGAGGAAGGAGATCTTGTGACAAATCACCATCTGGATTATTATTGAAGATCTGAAAAGTGTTAGAGCTAGTATATTAGATGGTGATGCAGATCTAGATCTGAAGGAAGGAGGGACATTAGCACAAAAGGAAGGACAAGGTCTTCTCATGGGTCATAATCTTTAAGCTTAATGATAGTATCTCTGTATGATTTTGATCTGCTTGATGTGGCGCTCGTCTGATCTATAAGTCTGATAATCTGGGTTATTTAGTGATTCTATATCTGGAAGAGTGCATTGTTCTTTATAGATCTGTACGCAGGTTCAGTGAAGCGAAGGCGCGTATACACGTGGCTTAGGTGAAGTAAAGGCGCGTATATGCAGGTTGTTTCATACGCAGAGGCGTATGCACGCAAGTTGCAGACTGTTAAAATTGCGTATGTGCTTTAAGTTGTGATCTGGCTGTTTCTGCTTATTGCTGCTGGGTTTTGGGGTTCTGTTTCTGCTATATGGTTTCTGGTACAACTTTCTGTATACAGCTGTCAGAGGAGTATCTACTTGTTTCAGATCTAGTTGGTGGAAAGGAGATTGGTTGATTCTTGATGATTGTTTGATGTTCATGGATCCAGTCTGAAAATTGATGAAAAGTGGTCCCTGGAAGAAAGAGAAGGTTGTAGCCTTCTGTAGGCCAGCACCTACGTACTAGTATCTTGGCTAGTGCAAGAGCAAAGGGGGTTGTAGCTCCCTTCCAGGAAAGCTGAAAACAAGAGAGAGTTGTAGCTCTCTGCAGGTTGCAGCCTGCGTACTGGTAAAGGACTGCACCAGTACATTGTAAACAGAAGTTTCTAATTTAAAAGAAAGATAGAGACGAATTGCAGCAGGTGGTTTTCACCCACATTGGGTTTCCACCTTATATCTTGTGTTCTTGTGTCTGATTGTCTTTCTGCTCTGTTTTACTGTCTCTGGATACTGTTATTGGATTCTGCATCACTGACTAACAATCATCATCAGAAAGATTAAGTAAGATAAAAGCATGTTCTGTATACGCGGGTTTTCTTCTGCATAACAGCGTACATACGCAGGTTTCTTAAATTGAAGTAGCGTATATCATTTGTTTTGAAAAAGAATAATTATCCTGATAATACTGATTCACCCCCCCTCTCAGTATTATTTTCAACATGATTTAACCTCATAAAAAGCACAAATTAACATAAAACACATACCATGCAAGTAAATCTCATCAAAATAAAGGGAAACACTAGTAAATCTATTATTACATAAGCATATGTAATTCACTCAAACATTGTCATGGCCAAGAAACTTATGAATTCTTTTAATAAACAAACTCGAACTATAATAGAGAGAGAGTGTAAGAATCAACATACAAAACATTGCAGGCATATGAAACCAACTAAAACCTAAGTTGGAGAGGAAAGCACCACCACCCAACCATGAAGCACCTCTGATTCCCCCAACCCTAGGTTATTGCTAAGGATCAACTGTCCTCATTTGATCAATGCACTCTCTATTTAACACCCTCTTTCATGATTTAGTTTCCATTAGCGATGTCCCAATTTTATGGATTTTTTTCCATTTGCCGAGGCCTTTTTCAGAAAAGCTCATATTTATATCCCATATTTTCCTCATAAAAGCTTGTCTTTATCTCCTGCAAAGATTTTATGTTCGATGGATATTTATCTCCAATCCATTCGATGGATCTCTAATCTTTCCAAGCTTATCTAGAATTACAGGTAGAAGATTTATCATGAAATATTTTTCTCTATCCCATTGCTCAATGGGATTTGGAAAAAAATCTCTGCACTTGGTGCTCCACCCTCCAAGTGATTTATTTTATTAATTTATTTAATAACATATTTTCTTTTCATATTACATATCATATCTAGCTTTCCTCAGCTTCAGTTTAAAATAGTTTAACCCCACAAAGGAGGGGTATCACAGCAAGATTTCCTCAGCTTAGGTTTACAATAGTTTAACACACAAGGGAGGGGTGTTACATGCTCCCCCCTTAAACTTTACATGTCCTCGGTGTATCAATACATCATGTCCTTGTTGAGAGCTAGCTAGTTTCTGAATCCACGCCTCTCACGGCTTCACCATCTCATGCAAACCTTCCAATGTAAATTAGTTACAAGGAGTGCTCCGAGCATATCTCCTACATTGTTTTTAAACCATGTATGAGAATTCGTACATGCATAAATTTAAATTTGATAAATATCATGATCTGTTACTCAATATTACTAAAGAAACTATTGCTCATTTTTCATTTTATCTGAAGAATGCATGTTCTCTTCTCGCATTCTTCCAAGCCTTTGTGTTCTTGTCAAACACCCGCTTCTTGTAGTTTCTCTGCATACAACACATTTGTTAGCATATTTTCCACATCAATATGCCTGCAATGTCATAACATATTAGTTCAAATAACCATATATATTCATTATATATTTTCATCATGTATATTCATCATAATTGTATGTATGCCAAACTGTAATTAACCATGGTTACTTGTCCTTGAACCACTTCTTAATTTCCTTCTTCTATGAAACCTCCAGGTCAGTTGCTTGCTAGACATCTACCCAATGTCTTCATGCATACCTTCACACAAGGTATACTATACGCATTTATATACATACCCTATTTAAATCATGTAACAAACGTAATCATATGAGTACCATATGTACTATTGTACATAGTACCATTTGTGCTACAACCCATCATACCATCCTCATGGTATCACCTACATGACATAAGTTTTAACCCCACGTTTTCCACTATGTTAGAATAATGCCAAACATTCCTTTATCTATAGAACAACAATGCTTAGTTTATAAGGAATTCCCATGAGCATGGTTCATTTCTGTAATCCAAGAAATTTTTATGTCAAGTGCATATCATTTTTAGATTTCATTTGGTTGTAACACAATATAACTAGCATAGTATTGTATTCATATATATTTTCATCTTAATCATAACTTCTCCTTAATGTTCTAAAGAAAAACAAGAACTCATAGCATTATAAGTTTAATATTCATCAAATCATACTTCATTCTTAATTAATTCATCTCGTATTATTTACTATTGCCCTTTTCATGCCCTAACAACTTGTTGGCCATGCATAATTTAGGGTATATAAAATCTCATTTCCCCTTCATGAATTATACATGAAAGTGTTACTACTTTTAGTCCTGCACCATTTTAGTTGTAGGTACTTATGATCTTAGGGTACTTACATGTTAGCTCCTCTTTAACATTAAATCCCACTTAACTAAAAGATCAGTTATCCATTTTATGAATTCCTTTATGGATTATGCAACATTTCTTATGCTATTCAGAAACATTATTAATGCAATCCAACAAAGGAACCTCCCAAAATTGCTTGGTACTAAATATACATTTCAATTGGTATGACACCAGCCTAATAAAATAGGTTTTTGGATACCATTTAATTGACCAAGTGGTCCATAACATTTAATCACATTTTATTCTATCTGAAGAACAAATCATATTGTATGTAGATGCATTAATCAAAAGATTAAATTGAAAGACAATTTGTAAAGTTATATAGGCTTATACTATAACATGTTCTCACCATCATAGTACTATTTCATGAAAACATTTACCATGGTATAATACTTACGGTGGAACCCAATTATTTAACCCCCAACCTCCCATGAGGTATATAATTTCCCTTTGAATTTTTACTTATGAACCATTTACCTTACCAAGGTTTAACATTTCTTTCTTTATATAATCACCCCATTAAGTATTAAGTGGGATTTTTATTTATGTATGTCTTTTCATAGAAATAATACAATTTATAATCTATTTTTTATAACATGATGACCATATTTTAATCTTTGACTGCGATTAATTAACCACATATTCTCTAATAAGCATGGTAAATTTATTTCCTCGTTTTATCATAGTCGCGTTTATGAGAAAGTGTGATTCGTTCACACATGAAGACAACATATGTAAGTGTGCCACTCAAGTAATCATATCTTCCTCCTACATGCATTACTTGTTATAGATCTTAAAAAAATTGAACAACATTAATTTCAAGTCATTTGTTCAATATGACACATAGCATTCTATAAAAATTTAGTTATAAGATTTGTTTTTTTTCTCACGACACTAAGCATTAATATCCTTTATTTTGTTATGTGGCCTAACTCTTAAACATAACCATAAGTTGTTTTGAATATTTTGCCTACATCCCATGCATATAGTTAAAACAACTCAAAATTCCATTCACATTAGAAAAATTCAATTATGCATGCATGCATGACATTCCAAGAAATAGATAATTATTCCACAATTCAAGGTAGATATATACTAGTACTATCTTGCAAATAAGACTAAAACATAATCATTTTTGATTGTCAATTAGAAATCTTGTCTAAATGAGAAGTTCAACAATGAATTTTCTAATGTTATAGTCAAGGAGGTGTCTGAATTCCTATGTTGGAAAGGTTCCTGTTTGTTAGGTATTACCCCACAACCTTATCTGTATCTCCGCAGATATATACATTAAGGTACACCCTTAAGTTGCAAGGTTTCATACTGTTAAGAGGTACTTATCACAATCTTTTTACCATCAATCAAGAAGCATTAGGACGTCCTTCTTATTAATTACCATGGTTTATATATTATTGTATTCAATGAAGGTTATCGGTGCAAGGATGCATTTCCAATGAATAGGTCATGGTGTATATATTAACATGTTATTATTAGATTCCCCTTAATCACTTTTTTGAAGAACCGTTGCACTCGAGTTAACAATAAACACATTAACAAAAGGATTTTACTATGCTATTTTATGCTTTTTATAATATTATCAATATTCATGGGAATATTTAACATTGCATGACACCTTACTAAGGCTTAACATTTCCTCCTTTAAATAATCATCCTTTCACAACTAGTTCTTGACTTACTGAATCATTTCACTCAAAGAAGCTTTTCCATTTCCAAAATCTTAACATGGAAAAACTATATTAAAATAATTTTCTCAGAAATCACAAAAACTGATATTCATTTGAGACCTACGAGCATCTAGACTTTATCCAGCCTCAAGAACAAAATTATTTTGGAAAATATCTCTTATAAGAGAGTAACACGCAACCAAGCATGAATATCTAGGCTATAAAGACTAGCATGTCTTTTTCTGCAAGTTTGCAACAAATTTTCCCAATGTTTTTAACACGGTAAGGGAAATCGAATAGAGTGAGAATAACCCAAAGAAATTTACTAGAGTATGGCAGATTTATTTTGAAAAATTTCACCATCTTAAATAGGTTTTCAGTATGGATTCCTTCACTTTGAAACGTCGAGTGCTTCTGAGCATCCATATTTTACTAAATTTGCCAAATTTTTTTATAGTTGGTATTTTACAAATTCCCGAGGTCAAATGACTTTTACAAACAATCGTAGCACGAAATGTGAAGAAAATTAAGCATCACTATACATTTACGATGGCAATTTTAATTGTCCAAGTACTATTTCTAGTTGAATGAAACATTGCAACTTCTCCACATAGAAGGAAGAAAGAAAACAATTTTTTTGATCGAGGCACATTAAAGGCCACTTACAAGACAACAAATTGGGTATATCCATAACAAGAAGATGTTTTCAAAAATAAGTTCATTAATCCATCTATCTAAAATTGGGCTTATTCATATATAGATGCATAGTCATGTGAACATACTCACAACTCTGCAAGAGAGACAATGTCGATAAACTTGCTTGCTCTGTGCTTGCACATATATCTTTTGATCTTCATAGAAGTCACCGATCGTTTTCCCTTGCAAGGATCACAGAGGATGCCAACACCCTTTACTTCCTAGAATGTAAATCACATTCACAAAGTAGTTAAGAATCAATACTTATATGCATTTTTAAATACCAATCAGGAAAGAGATTCAAGCATATACTATTTTTGCATCAAAAACTCAGAGGGAACAGTAATAAATACGAACATAGATGTATGTATGTATGGACGTGAGTGCATGGCCTAGAGAAAATTCTACCAATCTTACATAGACAATCTTTCTCCAAGCAATATCTTTTTTTCCTATCACACATACAATCATGGTAAGATATTATCTACATGACCAAGCTAGCCACAAGGAATTTACAGTGATATTTCATTGGGTGTATCATGGTAAGGTATTATCTTCTTTCTATCTGATATACTATGGCTGAGGAGGAGGTACTTACATAGAAAATTTGAGGGCATCGTTGACAGTACAACCAGTTGCTGCACTACACTCTCTCTCAATGAATTGAGAACCAACTATTATATTTTGAACTGACTAGCCAACTTTGTCCTAATGATCAGGTTTGTTCACTTATTTGTGCGCATTGGAGGACAGAGTATTTTCTTGGAATCTGGATAGCCATTATCCATTCTTTTGCCTCCAGTGATAATCCTTATCAACCCAGCGATCAATCACCTCACATCTATGATAAGGAAAACAGAAAGAAAGAAGCATTAGATACTAACATGATTTCCTAAAAAATCAAATGAAAGCTCATGTTTTTTATAGAATGATTAGAGACATGTCCTATTCCCCTAATTTGTTTCTCATCCATATCCTTATTTAGAAACATTGTGCCTCTTTTTACTTAGCACATTGCACATATCTAATAACAATATGTTTATCACTTGGAATTTTTTTTATGATTATCGCTTAATTTGATAGAGTGAGGATAATCATTATCCCAACTCTGTTTTTAACTCCTCCTCAATAGAAGGTGCCAAGCCGAATTCCAACTTTTCTTCAACTTGCTAACAACTCTCTTACCTCTAAAATGGTGATAAGGCGACATTTGTAGCATGAATGCCTTTTCTTTGATTTTTGGTTTGCCTTATTGCCTTTTTTTCTAAAACCTAACCTAATTCTCGGGCCACAATTCACTCATGATTTTATACTTAGGTTCTTTCACCTGCCTGACTGAGTGAGTAAGCCAGAGACAGATTCAATGCACCCAGAGAATCAATATGTGGCTTTTCATTAATGAAAGGAAGAGGATCTCAACATTTATGTAGGTGGGATGCATAGACTTTGGCTCATGAAATGTAGTAAGAGTCATGATATAACCCTACCTACAATCAACAGACCAAGAATAGCAAGTCGTTTGACGAATCAAATTGCTAGCCAAATTTTTTTTGTCGATTTTGAGATCATCATTGTAGTTCATCAAACTATCTCCTCTCAGCAGCCAAGATAACCAACATTGTTCATTGAGCTGTGAAGTGTGGACGAAATCTATGTCACCCTCTTCACATAGTTGTATTTAATACAAAGGTCTTCGGCACACCTGCTTCTATGTTTTAAACCTTGACTAAACACATATATTTATATGATCTTATCTTATGGATTACCCTTTTCAACCTTGGCACCAATATATCTCTATTAGGTGAATCTTCTGCCATCTTCATATGCTTGGTGCCATCAAAGCCTATAATGTTACTCATAGCCAAGTCACATATGAGGAGCCAACCTCTTGATTTACAATTATGGATGCATATTCCTTTCCTCTTTCAATTTCCTTGGCATTTCAAGTGTGGGCACTCTCTCAATGTGCATGTGTTGATCTCATTTATTGGTTGGTGTTATGTAATTAATCTTGGTAAATCTTAGATATGGAGATTGGGATTGGTTGTTGCTCGGTAATTTGACCAAAGATGAGTCCTTCAGAAAAATATCAACCCTTAACCAATACAAGAGATTGGGCCTTTGAATTTTTACAAGGCATAGTCATATTCACGTGGATGTACTGGTAGGCAGACCTTGTAAAACTTACAGTTCAACCAATTTTGTATTGTTAAGAATTCATTTGTTTCAATCATGATTCAAAAATGCCTTAAATTATTTTACTCAATAGCATATCCTATGTCGGCGTTGTGGAAACATATATGCAATCATATTTTTCTGTTGCGTTAAGAGTTTATCATTGTTCTACATAGCATTTTACTTAGACAACTGTTATATTGAAAATTTAATGGAACCATTCACGATTTATACCATCATGTATAGAATCGATCCCCAATTCATATATGGAAGGTTTATTAACTTTTTTCAATTTCTATATTGATTCTATCTTAAGGAATAATATCTCCGTGTTCCGCATTTCAAAAATCTGACTTTACCTTACACGTTTTTTTTGGGGTTTTACATAGTGTCACCAAATTTTGTATATGTTCTCGTATGTATATCTATATCTATATCTATATATATATTAAAACTACATATATACCATTTTTGATACATTTTAACTAAAACCCTTATTAGTTTTAAATGCTTTAAAATATTAACATGTTACATATTTTGATAATAACCATGTGAATATTTGAATTCCTATTTCATGTACTGTCAAGGAACCTAATCTACTTTTCAAACTTCGCCCTTTTAACAATGTTGGGTTAACTCTCTTATTTAATTCTCATCCTTAGTCATATTCTACATAAATGTATTGGCCCATACGCCGAAATTTTTGAAGAGCTTGAAGCTCTGATACCATTTGTAATGTACCCCTTTGGGCCTACCCTCGAAAAATAGCTACTAGGCTCCATTAATTAAAATTTTCATTTATTTATAGTTAAATTTCAATGGACTCATAGGTGGAGTTAACCAATCATTACATGCACAATAATCATCCACGCAACTATACTCAAAATCTTAGCTACTGACTACAAGCAAGATAATGAACCATATTTCACACTCTTTAGATTAGCCCTTAAGCTTAATCTCAACTTGGAGAAAGAGAATGAATCATGACATGAAACCATCAAAACTCTGAAATAACCCTTGCAAGCATTAATGGATATTAATTTAAGTTTATGGTAGCTATCATGGCCGTACATCATGATCATAGTCATGTACACATAGTCAATATGTTATTGGTCAACCTTTCATTCACGTGCATAACTAGCTAGAATTAGCCTAGGTGGAGGCATTCTTATTGACATGCAAACATAGATAATTAAACCATTGGCCATACAATGAGAGACATTATTTATGCAATTGTTCTTCCTACATAAGCAATTACCAATTTAGGAAATTATAAACATACTATATTCCTTTATTAAATGCAAGATGATCATGGATATTTATCTATGATCTCCTCATAAACAAAGTTAGTATTTACAACCACATATTATGCTTCCGCTATTAACTCTGCTCTTGAATGTAAAGGGAGTCACATGTATAAAACTATAATCATTCTCATAAGAAAAAAACATTAACATAGGTAATCTATCTATGAATAATTGTCACATGCAAATTCTACCATGATTGGGTACTAGAACTGTTACCCATTGGATATACTTATATAGTTAACTTCACACTAGAGTGCAACATGCATAAGAAAATACATCATTCCCATAATACAGATAAATTCAATCATCAGTATATCTGAGCTAAATGATTTAACCTCATAACAAGTAAGAATTAACATAAAACACATATCATGCAAGTGAATCTCATTAAAATAGAGGGAAACACCACTAAATCTATTATTACATAAGCATATGTAATTCAATCAAACATTCTCATGGTGAAGAAACTTAAGAAATATTCTCATAAACAAATTGGAACTATAAGAGAAAGGGAGAGTAAGAACCAACACAAAAAACATTCCACACATATGAAACCAACTAAAACCTCACTTGGAGAGCAAAGCACCACCAACCAACCATGAGTCACCTTTAATTCCCCCCGAATCGAGGTTCTTGCCAAGGATCAACTGTCTTCAATTGATCAAGGAACTCGGTATTTAATACCCTCTTTCATGATTTAGTTTCCATTAGTGGCGTCACCTTTGATTCCCCCCGAGTCGAGGTTCTTGCCAAGGATCAACTGTCTTCAATTGATCAAGGAACTTGGTATTTAATATCCTCTTTCATGATTTAGTTTCCATTAGTGGCGTCCCTCTTTATGGATTTTTTTCCATTTGCCTACATATTTTTTGGAAAAGCTCATCTTTATCTCCTAAGAGGCTTTTCCTCATAAAAGCTTGCCTTCATCTCCTGCAAAGCTTTTATGTTCGATGGATATTTATTTGCAATCCATGGGATGGATCTCCAACCCATCCAAGCTTATCTAGAATCACATCTAGAAGATTTATCATGAAATATTTATCTCTATCCCATTCCTCAATGAGATTTGGCAAGAATCTCTTCTCTTGGTGCTCCACCTTCCAACCGATTTATTTTATTAATTTATTTAATAAGATATTTTCGTTTCATATTACATATCATACCTAGCTTTCCCAAGCTTAAATTTAAAATATTTTAACCCACAAAGGAGGGGTATCACACCTAGCTTTCCTCAACTTAGGTTTACAATAATTTAACACACAAGGGAGGGGTGTTACATTTTGTTTATGACTTTTATTAT
>APFE031382346.1:188595-237969 GCA_000404065.3 Pinus taeda | reverse complement strand
TACCGGAGGACAGGTGGTTCCCTTAGGCTTTGATCTTTGGCCTTGGGAAAAGTGTCCAAAAGATTTTAATTTTTCTCCAAAAGTGACTTTATAATTTTTATAAAGTTAAAATCTAATTTAAAAGTGACTTTAAGTGATAAAGTTACTAAGTCTAATTTTAAAGTGACTTTTATAAAGTCAATGAAAAATTAGAAAGGAAAAGTGACTTTGGAAATAAATGACTAAGTGGGTCTTTATTAAAGTGGGGGGAATTAAAAAATAGAAAGTGAGATTTAAATAAGCTGTGCATTTAATCTCAGCCATTGATCTAAATCTATTTCAGCCATTGGATTTAGGATCACCCAAAAGTCACTTGGATCACCCAAAAGTCATTTGGAGTTATATTAAGGGAGGAAAAGAAGGAAAAGATCACATTCGATTCAATTCTTTCATGAGCAGATTGAGAGAAGGAGAGCAAGAGAGCAAGGGAGATTTCTGGACAGTGAGTTGTGGAGTATCAGCAGCGGAGTAACAACAACGAAGTTTCAGCAGGGCAGTTTTTCAGCAAGGCTGAGATAAGTTGTAAAAGTTTTCTTGCTGATTTTTGCTGAATATTTTCTTGCTGTAAAAAGGCATTTTCCAGAAATAAAGAAGAGCTCTCAAACTGGTTTTCCCCAAAAGTTGTAGGGGGTTTTTCCAGGGTCACATTGACCAAAAATCTCTGTGTTTAAATGTGTTTTAATGGCTGTTTATTACTGCTGATTTTTATTTCTGCAATTTCCAGCATTCTGTAAAATTTCCAGAATTTGTGTTTTCAGCAAATTTATTTTTTTCAGCTTGTTGAATGTATGGTTATGGGAAAGGGCATTTAACTACATGGGAGAAATAAGGAGAAACTGAAAACCGGGGTGGGAAAACATAAATTTTAACATTGGGTTTCTTGTTGGAGGGGCTTCTACATGATTAGCCCATATTGATCTACCACTACTCCATACCTCTATTCAAAGTCTCAACTACTGACTTATCTGCCTTTAAAGCTCTGTACCACGCTATCAGAACCTTACTGCATCGAGACTTTTATTCTAGATGACGTTACAATAATACAAATGAGTCCTGATGCATCTTAAGCCCCCTTTGGTTTAGCCCCTTTCAGTATTTCTTCATCATAGGACAGGAGACTATGACCGAGTGCTTAGCCCTAAGGTGCTAGGGCCTTTGGACTCCTGTCTGGGGAGCCTTTTTCCCTTTGTAAGTGCTTTGCGCCGGGCTTCCTTAAGTCTTCACGACCGTGTGCCTTTTATTGGAGCTCCTTTCTTGGTGGACCGCAATTGGGGTTTTCAGCCGGGACTTTTACATTGGAGTCGCGACGTGCTTGCAATCTCCAATTGCAATAGCCCTTTAGCGCTCGACCCTTGGTTCCTTGGCTCTTTATGTGATCGCAGGCTAGCCTCCCTTATCGGAGCCCCCCAATCGGAGGTTTGCGATCGACGGTTCCTTTTTGATCCACAACACAACTGCTGATCGCCGATCACCCTTCGTGCTTAGCCTTTGGTTCTTTTAGCTCTTTATGTGATTGTGGGCCAGCCCCTGTATCGAAGCCCCTTGATCGCACTTTTCCATGTGCGCACTGCATTACAAAGCGTTGATAAGCCTCGACTTCTAATTTGCGATTGCCGATGTGACGTTATCAATGACACATGGCACCTCCTGAGTGGCGACACGTGTTGCCCGAATATGCCCTCTTTGGACCTTTGAAAATGCCAGATCTGCATGCCACGTGTTCTTCGTATGGCCACGTCGTGTTGACGTTGGCGCCACCGTGTCTTTACCGGATCCAATAATATTTTGCCCCGATCCAATAATAGGATGTGTCTGATCCTTACCAGAAATGGTAAGTGGTATCTCCCCATCATTGTAGGGCGTGTTTGATCCTTGCCACTTGGTGCAAGTGGTACTTACCCTACTATCAAGTCTGGGACTTGACTGTGTGGATCATTCTTCTTCTTCTTTACATTGAGATGTCATTGTTCAACTGATGAATAGAGGAGAGACAAGTTGAGACGAGATGTGATGAGATGGTTGTCTTGTTGATGCAGTTGTGATGAGACATGTACACCTTTTTGATGAGATTCATGGTGCAACCAAAAATTCCTCCCTAACTGAATGGGAGTGTTGAAATTTGGGGTAGCTATGGGATTAATTTCCCTTGAGAAACCCGACTACCCAAAATAAGCCCATCTTACCCCAAAATAAGAATTCAAATTGAACAAATAAAGATTATTATTGATGTTGATGGCACTGCTCTCATTATTAATCGGCGTGACATATTTATTTGGACAAGAGAATTTGAATTTTGATTAAAGGAAATTATTATTTCTATTATGCTCAAGTCGACCCCTAAAGATAGTTAAGTCAACTTGTCCAAGAGACACAACTATTCATATGTGGAATCAACTATAAATATGCACCTAACCTCCATTTTGGCAACTAATTCAGTGGTTCTCTAAGGCATATCCACTCGGGTCTGTGGCACTATCTGCGGCCTAATGAAGGCTATATCTGTGGCCTAATGAAGGCTAAATCTGCGACCTAATTCCTATGCATCTGCAGCCTAATCCTTGTAGCATCTGCAACCTAATCCTTGTAGCATGTGTGACCTTCTCTATGATCAGATGCGGCTTTCTCTGTGGCCTATATGCGGCCCTTTCTCTGTGTATATATGTACTCTCTCTCTATGGATAATTGCAGCCTATATTTGTGATATCTGTGACTCCTTTTTTTTAGGTATTTCTGTGATGTATTATTGATTGGAAGGCCAAGGTTGGGCAATATACTGAACTAAGTTTGGAGACACTATGTGAGCTAGTTTTGTGGCAAAATTCCCTGGGTTAGATCAGCTACATTTCTGGTTAATGGAGGTAGGGCCGAGCCCCTGTTGAACTATGTTTGGAGGGCCGTAAGGCCTATCTTGAAGGTTCAATATTCCAGGCAAGTATTTGAAGCTATACTGAGTTTCTTCAAAGTATAGCGCAGGTAATTTTGTGGGAAGAAGTAAGGGTTATGATGTCATATAGTTGTGTGTGTAATTTGGTATGAGATAAAGAGGTTCACTTCATTCTGGATGTAATATTTTTTACGGATTGTGTCTTCTTTGTAATCTGGTTTGAGATAAAGAGGTTAATTATATTTTTATGGTTTGTAGAAATTTATCTTAGGCAAACATTGATGATGAAATTATTGGATGTGAATGCACATTCTTCTTGAGGTTAACACATTTTAAGTTATATATTTTAATGTTGCATTTTAAAGGTTAAAAAGATGGTTCATGCTGGACAAGAGGTTGTTGTTGTTGGGGGTCCCCGCAGCCTTCATCGTCATGAGAAGTTAGCAATTGCTGTGTCAAAATCTCTACGCAGTCACTCTCTCCATGAGACAAATACAGATGGCCGTTTTCATGTCCGGACTAGAACATATCTAGATGGTTCTATGCTCAAAGAAGTAAGTATTTGTTCTTGAAATTTGAAACCTTGTCTGGTGTTTCAGTGGTTTACATTCAAGGTATAGGTAACATGAAGTCATATTTGATATTTCGTTTAATTACTATTATCATATCAGCTACAAGAAAGCACCTGAAGTGATTTTTAAGACTTAAAGTTGTCCTTTTAGTATTTCAAAGTAGCGCATTCTCTTGTTGTATGACATTTTGGTGCTCATCATGAGTGTGGGATGGTTGACAGGTATATCTTGGCACTGTGCAGGATTGCTTTAGTACTGTGTCTTTTGTGTCATGTATAGATCAAGCAAGACAAGATATTCCTAAACTGGTTCCAACATCAGCCTAGTTAAGAAAGGTCTTCAATGAATTAATTGGAGTGGTTTATGCTGAACGCATATTTGATCATATCCAGGATTAGTCGGGCCTGATTACATGGTTAAATGTGTTTTCTTGTGTGTTTTGAAAATTAGAATAAAGGTGTGGTTGGGTTGTAGAATGAGTGACTGATTGCTACTCAAGTGGGGCATACATATAATTTCTAGTGCATAAACACCCATCTTGGATATATTGTTTTAGTCATGGATACTTTAGATTTATAGTGGGTTGGCATGAAGAAATTGAATGGTAAAACAATAGATCACACCCATGAAATGCATAGCTTTCTAAATCTTCTATTTAGATGTTGTTGAGGTATAAAGACTCTTTGTTTCCAAAAATATCCCTTAATTCCATAGAAAAGTGTGGCACTGATTTGGGGATTTGTAGATAAAGTTTGTGCTCGGTATATCTTTGGTCGCCTAATCAATGAGCGTAGTCTTCCATTTGTATACGTTGATTATAAGTGATATCAGATATGCCTTGTGTGATAGAAATTCTTTAATTGGCCTTGATCTGGAGGATTGTCTAGAATCCCTACACAAGTGAATTGCCTTAATAGTTTGCCACAAGTCAATTGAATCTCCCTCTCTCAAAAAAGATGGATTTGAATCCTTATAATGTTATATTTGTAAATAATTTGTTTGATTATTATTTGCAACACCTAGTAGCAAATGGAATATTTTAGATTTCCTACTGATTGGGCTGTAGATTTAACGTCTGATTGTTGGGTTGTAGAATTAACGAATGATTGCTAATCAAGTGGGGCATACATATAATTTCTAGTGTATAAACTCTCGTCTTAGTTGTATGATTTTAGTCATGGATACTTTAGATTTATAGTGGGATGGCATGAAAAAAGACCAATGATCAAAGAATAGATCACCTGATGATAATCTTAAGTCTAACTGCAATTATAATCCTAAGTCTAATCTTTCTTCTATCACTGAGACATTAGCATCAAATCTTGTTGGGAGTGATCTCAGTATCTCAATATCCATTGGTTTAGCCAATCCTTGTATGGCATTTACTACTTCATCAACCCAAAGAAAATAAGCTGCAATATTTTTGTCTTCATTCATTCTTAGCTACTCGAATTGTCCTCTGAAAGTCTGAAGCTTGGCCTCAACCTTTTTGTCACCTTTATATATGTTTTGGAGCTTGTCTTAAACTTATTTTGCAGATGTGCAATGCATTACTTAAATATAGACTGACTCTATTAGTCCAGTCAAAATAGCATTCCTAGCTTTAGCATTACTATCATAAAGGTTCTTACTTGCATCATCTGTTGGAGGAGCCTAGGGTTCTTTGTATCTAGTCATTACAAAGTGCCAAACATCATATCCTTGTGCTTGCACATATGCTTGTTGATTTCTGGTAGCATCAGATGTGCTCTAATTGTCTAATTTTGCAGTGAGGCTTAGACATATGTATTCCACAATACCCAAAAATACTTTTGGGAAATTCCACTCTGAAATAGTTTTATTAAATAATTAATTATTTTTAATGGGAACCTAAGTCTAAACTTAGTAAATTAAAATAATTAATGGGTGTTAATCTAAATTATTGGTGTAACTTTTAGAACAAGACGAAGATCGAGTCCAAATGATCTAAGCCATTGATTGGAATCTAATCTGGGTCATTGGTTTTCAACTAGAAGATTGTAAGAAGGACATTGAGGGGCATTTGGAAAAATACACTAGAGGCAGATATTCCGTTATCCTAGTAAGATCGATTTTCTCACTGGTCGAAGTTCGCCAAGAGAACATCGAATCAGAGGGAGAGTTGCAGGTGAGAAGGAAAGAGAGGGTATCAACATCAGTTTGGAGGTCAGGAGTACAAGACACAGAGCAGAGAGAGGACAACGTAGAGGTTGTGACGCATAGGAGGGACATCACAGAGACAATGTGACGCTGGGACTACACAGTTCTCATGCAGGGGTTGATGTAGTGAGAAGCAGAGGGGGGCAACGGGTCCTCTCCTGGATCAGAAACTCGTCAAGAAGTGTTTGTAAAATTTTTAACTGGGAATCTTCTTCTACTCTGTTGGTTGTATCTTGTACATGAGATTTTTGTTGAAGAACAATAAAGAAACCCTCATCTATTGCACCGGTTTTCCCACATTGGGTTTTTCTGAGGACAATTGTCCAAAAATAATTGTGTCATCGTGGTTATATTTGTGCGAATATTTTTCTTTGCATTCACTTTCTGCAATATTTTAATTGTGAAGGTTGTAGTAGAATTTATTTTGATATTTGCTGTAGAAACATTGTGAATAACTTATTTCTGAGATAATAAGTAGAAGAAATAATATTAATCATTGCAGTTGGATTTCTATCTAGAAATTTTCACATGGTATCAGAGCAAGGTTAAGTAGGAGTGCAGACTGGAAGAGCCAGCATTAAAGAAATGGAGGGAGTTCGAAATAACTGCATGGGCAGAAAACCAAACCCCCAGAAGAATTGTGCAGTCTAGACTAGGAGGGCAAAATTCTCATGAGAAAATCTCTCTCTAAGAGAGTTGACAGAGAGGAAGATTTCCAAATTGAGGTTTGCCAGTGACAAAGGGAGCAATGCAAAAACTTTAGTGTAGAGCAGTCTTCAGGAGAAGACACAGTTTTTCCTGCAGCAGCTATTGGGAGAGGGTAGCGTCAGAGATCGTTAGAAAAATAGCACAAAGATGAAAACTCAAGATGTCTTTGATTTATCTTCCAGATTAGAATTAGAAGTCACATGCTTAGCAAGTTTAGTGTCAACAAATGTTTGGTACATTGATAGCGGGGTTTCAGCCCCATATGACTGGAGTACGAGAATATTTCTCGAGTTATCAAGAAGAACAAGTGAACTTCCAGATTACTATGGGAAACAGAACGAAGTGTATTCCAGTAGGGAGAGGCACCATAGCATTTCAGACGGAAGCAGTGAAGCGAACAAAGTTCCTTCTACAAATTAATTACTCCAAAAGACTTGGAATATCAAGATATCCAGGAGGATACAAATATTATATATTAAATGTGTGAATAAGAATGAATTGATATACAATGAGAACGAGAGGCTTGCTTATATATCGGGCAAGTGTCTCTTCATGAAGAGTCATGTCTCATTTAGACATGCCTCTTCAACCTAACTAATGATAACTAATAATTATTTATGATTATTATCATTTACATTATTTTATTTGTTACATTGCCTTCTTCCTCAAAAAGATTTGTCCTCAAAGCTTGTCGATAAAAAAGGCTTGATCTCTTTTTCAGCTTCGAACATCTTTCTGTCTCGGAATAGTCATCTTCGTCGATACAAGCTGATATGATCTTCTAAGTGACAAACAAAATTGTCACATGCTTAGCAAGTTTAGTGTCAACAAATGTTTGGTACATTGATAGCGAGGTTTCAGCCCCATATGACTGGAGTACGAGAATATTTCTCGAGTTATCAAGAAGAACAAGTGAACTTCCAGATTACTATGGGAAACAGAACGAAGTGTATTCCAGTAGGGAGAGGCACCATAGCATTTCAGACGGAAGCAGTGAAGCGAACAAAGTTCCTTCTACAAATTAATTACTCCAAAAGACTTGGAATATCAAGATATCCATGAGGATACAAATATTATATATTAAATGTGTGAATAAGAATGAATTGATATACAATGAGAACGAGAGGCTTGCTTATATATCGGGCAAGTGTCTCTTCATGAAGAGTCATGTCTCATTTAGACATGCCTCTTCAACCTAACTAATGATTAACTAATAATTATTTATGATTATTATCGTTTACATTATTTACATTATTTTATTTGTTACATTGCCTCCTTCCTCAAAAAGGTTTTTCCTCAAAGCTTGTCGATGAAAAAGGCTTGATCTCTTTTTCAGCTTCGAACATCTTTCTATCTCGGAATAGTCATCTTCGTCGATACAAGCTGATATGATCTTCTAAGTGACAAACAAAATTGTCGCACTAGGAAGGGATCAGATCATCCCAGATTAATCTTCTGTATAGTATTCTGATCACTGGAATTTTGTAACGACTTGTTAGCATAAGACTGGAATGATTTTATGTCATTATTGTCTGAAACATCAATTTATTGTTTCTGGTGTGAACGGTCTCGATACGTAGATTGGTTGAGTTGTCTATTCTCATGATTTGGATGTTGATAGGGAACTTTTTTGGTTTGACTTTCCCTTATTGGGCATGTGGCAATTTTTATATTTTCTTCTGGTGAAGATGTTGTTGAGTTGGTTATGGAACATTCACTGCGAATATTTATCATCTGACTTGCAACATCCAAGCGCGTCTTTTCTTCAACTTGCTTGTCTTCTTCCTGAGTTGTGACATTCACTGGATTAGTATTTGTTATTTTGTCATCATCTTGAATTCCTACATTTGATGCTTCTTTCTTGATAAGTTGTTGTACCTGGCTTTCTAATGACTTCTTATCCTTCTTAAGTTTCTTAATTTGCGTCAGCAATTTTTCACTATGATTTTTAAGTCGAGAAACTTCTTCATTTTTGTCAACATTGATTTTGTCACTTTCTTTTTGCATATTTTGTAATACCCTAAGTCACCTGACACGGGGATTCGGGACATGTAGGATTCGAGATTCGTGGTGTCGGATTCGGACACGCTGACCCCCCAGAACAGGACACGTTATATTTTATTTTTATTATAAAATATATAATTATATATATATATATAATATATTATATATATTTATTAAAAATATAATACTTATATTATATATTAAATAAATATTTTCTTAACAAATTTTAATTATGATACAAATTTAATTGATTCAAACATAGAACTTCATCATGCTATTAGCATGCATAGTACATACAAAATTCAATAAAGTCAGTGGTTACGGTCAATAAATGATAAATCATCTAATTCTTCAAATTTTTTAATCCATGATTCTAATTCATAACGAAGACAAACTTACAAACTACAAGATAGTAAGATAAACACACTGACAACTGTAGTTTTCTCATTTGACATTAAGTCATCAAATCAAAATGTGTTACATAGGTAGTGTTGGTGCAATGCCAATGGCAAATAGAGATAGAAAATATAAAACAACTACAGGTATACAAGCCTCAAGGCATCAATCAACATCATAATTAGCGTCACTGTCCTCATCATCATGGTCGCCACTGCTCTCCTTTGCATCCTCCTCCTCCCCAGTATCCATAGTCGCCTCTGCATCTGCTGGTGTGGAGGTTGACCCCTCTAAGTCATCAAATCTAATAGGCTCTAGCACTGGATCACTGAGATCCATGTTGGCCAATGCCAACTCAACACTGCTGTCCACACCCATATCATCAGGAAAGACATCCCACATCTTTGTCTTTCCCCTCAAGCACTCTTGCCTCTGCCTGTAATTAAGACGAAGGTTGGTGTGCACATACACCAACGTCTCTACCCTGGACTGCTCAAGCCTGCTCTTCTTAACATTATGCAAATTCCCATATGTGCTCCAATTCCTCTCGCAACAAGAGGATGAGGTCACCTGAGAGAGGAGCCTCATGGATAACTGCTGAAGAGGAGGGCTTGTTGCCCCATGATTTGCCCACCAAAAATAGGGCTTCTTAACCCCCCTGTCTCTAATCACATCATAACCTCCAAATCGACCTATGCTAGTGGAAAACTCTGCAAAGGCATCCTCCACCTCAGCAAGCAATGCATTATCTTGATAAATCCGCCTGAATGCCTCTTTCCTCCCCTGTGAGATTTCACCATCCATGTGAGGAGGGAATCTGCGGGAAGGTCCACCATTCAGCCACTCATGGCTGTAGTATTTGGGGTTCAATGAGTGAGCCAAACAATGTAAAGGTGTACAATTCTTGTCCCATCTACTGACAAGAATATCATGTATGGTATCGCAGAAGGCCTCTGTTGATGTCTCATAGTGGGGGCACTCACTCTGTAGAATAATGCTCCTCACAGACTCAATCATGGAATCCCATCCCTCATAAACCTCTCCTAGGATGGGTTTGTCTGTATCTGCAACTCTAAGCAAAGAGATGATAGGGTCCATGATCCGAATAATTAGATCTACCCTCTCCCACCAAGCATCATCTAGTACCATGTCCTTCACTCTTTTAGAGGCTGCCTGATCTGTCTTTCTCCAAAAAGACCAAAACTCAGAAATAACCATGGACCCAAGAGCGGTCTTGACCTCCCTCAACCTCTTCAACATCATGAATGAAGATGCAAACCATGTATCAGCAATCTTCAACAATGATAGATTGTTGTACTCCTTGTAGATAGTGAGGGCATTTGTATGATTTTGCACAAAGTTACGGATATGTCTTGCATCCTCAATAATGCTTCCAATCCAAAGCACATCAAAAGCAATGGATTTCAGTGCTAAGTTCAATGAATGGACAATGCAAGGTGTCCAAAACACTTGTGGATATTTAGCTTCCACAATCATGCCAGCCGCCTTGCAAACAGGTGCATTATCTGTAATGATTTGCACACAAGATTCAACACCTACATCTTCAACAACTTTAATAAATAACTCACCCATAAATTGTGCATCCTTGTATTCACCAAGTGTATCCACTGCTTTCATGAAAACTGGACCATACAAGGAAGACACCATGAAGTTGATGATTGGGTGTCGTGCTGGATCTGTCCATCCATCAGAAACAATGTTAACCCCAGATATTGGCCATGATGCCATAATAGGCTCAAACATTTTTTGCACCTCTTTTTTTGCCTTCGTCAACAATGTGGTTCTCAGCTTCTTTGACCCAGGAGGCACATACCCTGCTGGAGCCCCTTGAGTTAGAGCTCGGCACATCTCAACAAATAAAGGTGAACGTGCAACATTAAATGATATGAAGTTTTGATGGAAGAAGAAGGCAATGGTGAGATCAAGCTCTTCCCGTCTCTCTTTTTGGAAAATCTTGTCCATTGGACCAAGTGATCTTCTTTTTAATGCTTGTCCCCCAGTAGAAGTAGAACTCTCAAATGGAAATTTGGCGGTGGCTTTCCTCAAAAATGGAAGGGGGTCTTCATTTTTGGGTTTTTTTGATTTTGAAGCCAGTGCCACATGTTCCATACCAACATTGGCCTCATTTTCCAATTCTTTTCTCTTTTGTGAAGTAATAGCTCTACAAGATCCAATCCCACAACCAGGTATAGCCAACAAATGTGATTTCACACGGTAATATGTGCTTTTGAAAGAAATGTTACAAGAGTTGCATTTCCATTGCACATTGCCTCCTCCCTTTCCCTTGTTGTTTGGCCCATCCTCTCTTGTGACATATTTCCACACTGGATATTTATCATTGTCTTTAAGTCCTCTTCCCTTAGCATTACTTGCAGTAGACTCTGATGATATTGGGGGAGGAAGGGCATCTCTACCCATGACATTCTTGCCCTTCCTTTGCCCCCTAACTGCTGCCTTTGATTGAGCCATGAACACTGTTACGGACCACAGTGTTACCTCAACCTGTAAAAAAATTGAACAAACTGCTGTAAAAAATTTAAATGCAAAAAAATGAAGAAACTGCTGTAAAAAATGAACACACTGCTGAAACAGTGAAATGCCAGTCTTAGAACAGAGACAATACACATAAATTCATCAAACAGTTTATAATTTTATAAACACACTGCTGACAGCTGTAGCTGCTCTTCTTGTATTTATTTCAATGTATTTCAAAAGAGTTTCTTCTGGGAATGTCATGCATTGAAAGAGGGTGACATGTGAGTGTAGTTATTGTATTCATGTTGTTTCTAAGATTGACATTGCTGGTCCTAGACCAGTTGTTGTGATGGTATCTATTTAAATTTTACATTATTCCAACTGTTTGATGATGGGACCTCTGAGGGCTTTTGTCACATTTGTAATGCTCCCAAACAGATAAGATATTGACGTGCACAAATTTTCCAATATAAAATCATTTATTCTTTTGAAATTTTTATGATGGTCATACTTTTAAGTTTTGGCTATAAACTACAGTGTGTTTTGTCAAGTCTTCAATATTATAATTCGTTGCCCCTGTTTGCAGATATTTGACTAAATTTCTCTTTTTATTATGCTTTTGTTTTACGCGATTTTGATTGCACACACCACCTAGGTTGAATGATGGATTCCTAGCCCACCTGGTACACAAAGAAAGCTGTATTGATGCAAACCTGTGAGCTGAGTCATCATGCAGCACAAAAGATGGGGGCAATCAATAGATTGGCACCCTGAGTGATAAGAATTTTGGATACAGACCACCCAGAACATGAATGGTGAAATTACCCTCGTAAAAATATCTTCAAAGGCAATGGATATGGTGAAAACAATAGATTGAAAAGACAATTTTAGAAGTGTGAAGTGGTAAGAAAAGAGATCAGGTTACAAGTAATGATTATCCAAAACCGTTCTTCCTTAATTTGAGGCACTATTGATAAGATCACCAGAATTTTAGGGAAGAACACTGGGTGTTCTTATCTCTGAGCTAGCTAAGAAATATATTGGAGTCGGAAAAAGATCCAGTTGATCTGAAACTTCATAAAGGGTGTTCTTATCTCTGAGCTAGCTAAGAAATATATTGGAGTCAGAAAAAGATCCTGTTGATCTGAAACTTCATAAAGGGTGTATGCGGTTCCAAATTATATGGAAAAATTTACACTTTAGACTGGTCGCTCAATCAAAACAATGTTAAAAGAGCATGACACTGATATAGTCTATGAAAGGGTTAGACATCAATCATCTGAGAGGATTCACACACCTCCAAACACCATATTGACTAAATAGTAAGTTAGTAATGTGTTTAAACTTTAAACTGATCTGCCCCTCTACTCCTGTGCGAAGAGAATGAACCAGAGAATGTGGATGATTGTCTTTAGCATTGATCGAGGGAGTAGAACATCACCCTCTTCCGTTGGATGTTTTCAATAGGCCTGCAGCTGCTTATGTAATGTGTTGTTTATAGTATTAAGTTGCAATATTAAACATGCGCACGCGCAATGTATAAACATTGAATAATATTAAGTTATTAACAGTGAACTGAACTTACTTGGTGGACTGTGCACAATGCAACGCCGAACGATGGCTCTCAGGTCTGCTCCTTGCTCTCCTACAGCACAATCGCACTTGCAAAATGAAACTATCAACAACAAACACGCCCTTTTAACCCGCGCTGGACGCTTAGCGTGTCCTGGAAATAGGACTCGTTTTTGAAAATCGTGACACGCTCAGACAATTTGTGACACGTGCCATGACACGACGTGTCATAAAGGGACATGACGTGTCATTAAAAGTGGACACGAATCCGTACCGAATCGTGTCGGATTCGATGGATTAGCGATTCGAGGGCCCTTTAGGGCAAATCCGGTGATCTAGGTAATACCTTTTTACCTTCTTGAGACATTACTTTTGAAATATCTGAGATATCTTTGGGTGTTACTGAATTTGGTTTTAGTGTAAAATCTTGGAGCGTTATTTTCTTCTTCTTGTAAGAAAATGTTAGAAACTTCTTCTTTGTATTTAGAATAAAGGAACCTAGAGTTTCCATCCAAGGTTAACCCAAAACAATGTCACTAGCAATGTCACTATCATCAAAACACAAGATTTTCATGGTGAATTGTGAGGTAAAAGTGTAATCTGCAATACTTAGGTGTAAATTGCTTATATCGTATTGTTTGCCAAAAATATTTGTTTCAACTATATTTGATTTAGGAATCACCAATTGGTTAGCACATTTAGGACTAACATAATTACTTCTTTCAACAGGACAAATAGAGATTATGATGTCTCTTCCTGCGAGTGATCCTTTGATTTGAAACAATGTATCAACATATTTACCAAAGGTTTCAGGAAACCTTTCATCTTTCATTTTTGGACTACACTCAATTTCTTTATCGTCAATGGTTGACTCCATTTTTACTTTGTTAAGATGAACTTGGGATTTTTTTTTTTTTTTGTATTTCCTTCATTTTTTATATATCTTTTTCAAATATTCTCCTTTAATGTAGATTGTTAAAAACTTGAATACCCTTTTATAAAAAAAAATACTCCTTTATATTGTTGCCCTCTATATCTATGTATGTATTTCTTTATATTAAGTCCCCTTTTCAAAATAACTTTGCTATCTTATAATAATAATAGTTTCACTTCTTTTTTTTTTTCTTTTTTTGTTTTTTTAATAATAAATTGGTCCCTTTTTTTATACTTAGTTACTTCCTTGATAAAATTTTAATGTCACCCCACTTAATAAATATAAAGGTCACGTCTTTTCATATGACACGGTCACGTTGTTAAAATACCATGGGCTATTACCATGGATTGTTTTTTAAAACCTCCGTTAAAATGTTCTCCACGTAAAAAGTAAAACGTATTCCTTTTGTTTTTTGTTTTTTTCCTTAACTTTTTAAAATACCATGGGCAATTATCATGGGTTGTTTTTAAAACCACAGGGTTCTTCACGTAAATTTTTTTAAATATACTTGGTATGAGATTTTGTATCCGTTTTGTTTTTTCTTTTACTTTTTTTTCTTCTTATTTTTTTAATTTATTTACTTATATTTTTTTTGGTTATTTTTTTATTTTTCTCTTTATGGCCAAAGGCCTAGAAAAATTGAGAAAAGGAGAAACTCCCAAATATTTAGCGAAACGTTTGAACTGCAACAACAGTAAATTTGACGAAGAGTCAATAGCCAAAGACTTGGATCAGAGAACGAGCTCTATGCACCGCTTAAGAAACCTAGAGGGCCGAACTGCTCTGATACCAAATGAAGCGAACAAAGTTCCTTCTACAAGTTAATTACTCCAAAAGACTTGGAATATCAAGATATCCATGAGGATACAAATTTTATATATTAAATGTGTGAATAAGAATGAATTGATATACAATGAGAACGAGAGGCTTGCTTATATATCGGGCAAGTGTCTCTTCATGAAGAGTCATGTCTCATTTAGACATGCCTCTTCAACCTAACTAATGATTAACTAATAATTATTTATGATTATTATCGTTTACATTATTTTATTTGTTACAAGCAGGAACCAACATCTGAGTCACCAATGTTTTGCATGTGCCCGGGTTAGGAATGAATCTGATTTCAGTGTCCTAGTTACAGGACAAGGGATACGATGTATACTTCATTGGAAATAAAGTATATGTCAAACATCCATGCTGGAAGAAGAAGAGACAAATTAGAGCTCGAAGCAACAATGGCACTGATAGACAACAATCATAATGGTGAAAAGGAAATGAATGAATTATGGCACAGGCGAATGGGACACTTACACCATGGAGCACTAAGGATGCTCAAAGAGACTGTTATAGGAGTTCTAGTCCTTAGTACTAAGCATGATGATTTATGCAGAAGATGCGTACTAGGGAAGTACGCTAAAGCAACTTTTTCCAGAAGCAACAATAGAGCAAAATGTGTATTGTGATTGATACAGTCAGATATCTGTGGTCCAATGTCAACAAGAGCTCTTAGTGGTGGCGAGTACTTCATCACCTTTATTGATGATCACTCTAGAAAAACTTGGATCTATTTCTTAAACACCAAGGTTGAGGTCTTTGATCGATTTAAAGAGTTAAGGCTCTCGTTGAAAACATGACAGGGAAAAGATAAAAGTATTGCATTCAGATAATGGTGGAGAATATACAGACAAAGACTTCACAAATTTCTGTGCAAAGGAGCGCATCAAAAGAGAATGGACAACTCCATATAATCCGGAGCAGAATGGATTAGCAGAGTGAAAAAATAGAAGTATTGGTGGAGTAGCAAAAGCTATGTTGTATGATCAATACTTGCCTAGATTCTTATGGGCAGAGGCTTGCAACACAATGATATATATCCAAAATAGAACTCCTCACAAAGCATTGTGGAAGAGAACGCTTGAAGGTGTTCACATGGAAGAAGCCGGAAGTAAGTCATCTCAGGATATTTGGAAGCGTGGCATATTGTCACATTCGAGATGAAAAGCGCAGTAAATTGGATCAGATTGCAGAAAAGGGGTACCTCGTAGGATATAGCAAGGCCTCAAAGGCATACAAAATCTACATTTCTAGCAACAGGAAAATTGTGGTGGGACAGGATGCGAAGTTCATGGAGGATAGAGCTTTCAAAAAATCTCGAGAGATGCTAGCAGAAGGTCAATCTGTAGTTGTTCCATTAGTTCAACAACAATAGGGGTAGTAAGGAGGACAAGTAGGAGGACAGACTACTGGATCAAGTACAGTGACCAGTACTAATATTTCCTCAGAAAAAGAAAATCCACATAGTTCTCAGTAGATGGAACGACATGACAGGAGGAGGAGGTGATTGAGCCTCCCACCACCAGTGGTAGAGCCAACAAGGAAGTATGACTGACGCTGAGGGTCACAAAGGAGCTTGTTGGGGCTCCTAGAACCGAGAAGAGGTAGCGTAGACAACCTGACATATACCAGGCCTTGGTAGCACAAGTTGAAGAACCCTCTAGCTTGCAGGAAGCTGTTCAACACCAAGTTTGGGTGGACGCCATCGTAGAAGAGTATAGTTCTATCATGACGAATGATGTCTAGGAACTACTAGTACTTAGACCAGAGGATAGATCAGTTGTAGGATCAAGGTGGATCTACAAGATCAAGTATGCTGTAGATGGTATTATAGACAAGTACAAGGCTAGGTTCGGGCAAAGGGGTATGCACAAAAATAAGGAATAGAATATGAAGAAACCTTCGTCCCAATAGCCTGATATACCTCTATCAGATCTGTTATATCCCTAGCAGCTCAAATGGGTTGAGAGATTCACCAGATGGATGTCAAGGCAACATTCTTGAACGGGGTGATAGAAGAAGAGGTGTATATAGAACATCTCGAAGGCTTCGAAACTCATGAAACGAGAACTCATGTATGCAGATTAAAGAAAGCCCTGTATGGGCTCAAGCAGGCACCCTGAGCATGGTATGGTTAGCATGGTATGGTTGGATTGATAGTTATTGCAGCAGTTGGTATTCATCAAGAGTCATGCTAATCCCAATATCTACTATTTAATGTTAGATAATGAGCCACTTATTCTAGTATTATATGTGGATGACTTGTTTTTAACAGGGTCATCTAGGCTCATACAGGGCTGCAAGAAGAATCTTGAAGCAAAATTCGACATGAAGGATATGGGGTTGATGCATTATTTTTTAGGGTTGGATGTTTGGCAGAAGAATGGGGAGATCTTCCTTGGGCAAGGAAGATATGGTACAAATTTTTTGAAGAGATTCAAAATGCAAGATTGTTGACCCATTGCTACTCCCATGATCACCAATTGGAAGAAATTAGATGCATCAGGAGACAAGGAGGTGGACCCCACCTTGTACAGACAACTCATTGGGTCGCTCATGTATTTGGTCAACACTAGGGTAGACATTTGCTTCGCTGTCAACACCCTTAGTCAGTTCATGGTGGAACCGAAAAGGGTGCATTGGGCAACAACTAGACACATTTTGAGGTATGTGCGTGGAACAGTCGGATATGGGTTGAAATACTCTCGAGGGGATGACGTTAGATTGAATGGATTCACAGACGCAGATTGGGCAGGTAATTCAGTAGACTGGGAAAGTACCTCTGGGTACTGCTTTAGTCTTAGATCAGGAATGATCTCTTGGTGCAGCAGGAAGCAGAAGTTGGTAGCTCTAAGCTTAGCAGAAGCTGAATATATGGCAGCCAACACAACTACGTGTGAAGTAATATGGCTTAGAAAACTGCTTGTGATTTTTTTTAGAAAAAGAATGGAAGCGACCAAGATTTACTGCGATAATCAGAGTTGTATCAAACTCTTTGAGAATCCAATATTTCATGATCGGTCGAAACACATTGATATCGGATGTCACTTTATCAGAGACTATGTTCAGTTTGGGGCAATACAACTGCAGTATGTCCCCACAGGAGATGAGGTAGCAGATGTACTGACAAAGGCACTAGTAAGAGCTAAGTTCATTTAGTTCAGAGAGTAGATGGGTATGGTAGAGAATTTATTTCAGTTGCAGAAACAGTTAATTTCTCAGTTACAGTGGCAGGGAATGAGAGTGAATTGCAATACAGATGTAGCGTTGGCAGTGACAGGGTCAACAATAGTACAAATGCAACATTTGCGCAGTAGTTGGTGGGCTGTGATGTCAGACATCAACAATGCAGAGGGAGATGTTACAGAACAGGGTGATGCTTCGACAGGTCGCATTGTTAGAGCACATTTCTCGCTAAGAGGGAGTGTTGATTTCTGGTAGCATCGGATGTGCTCTAAGTCTCAAAATTTGCAGGGAGGCTTAGACATATGTATTCCACAATACCCAAAAATCGTTTTGGGAAATTCCACTCAGAAACACTTTTATTAAAATAATTAATTATTTTTAATGGGAACCTAAATCTAAACTTAGGAAATTAAAATAATTAATGGGTATTAATCTAAATTGTGGGTGTAACTTCTAGAAGAAGATGAAGATCGAGCCCAAATTATTTGAGCCATTGATTAGAATCTAATCTGGGTCATTGGTTCTCAATTGGAAGATTATAAGAAGGACATCAAGGGGCATTTGGAAAAATACACCACAAGCAAATATTCATTTACCCTAGTAAGATCGATTTTCTCACTGGTCGAAGTTCGGCGAGAGAAAATCGAATCAGAGGGAGAGTTGCAGGTGCGAAGGAAAGAGAGGGTATCAACATAAGTTTGGAGGTCAGGAGCAGAAGACATAGAGCAGAGAGAGGACAACGTAGAGGCTGTGACGCAGAGGAGGGACATCGCAAAGACAGTGTGACGCTGGGACTACACAGTTCTCACGCAGGGGCTAAATTAGTGAGAAGCAGAGGGGGCAACATGTCCTCTCTTGGATCATAAACTCATCAAGAAGTGTTTGTAACATTTCTCACACAGAATCTTCTTCTACTCTGCTGGTTGTATCTTGTACACGAAATTTTTGTTGAAGAATAATAAAGAAACCTTCATCTGCTGCACCGGTTTTCCCACATTGGGTTTTTCCGGAGACAATTGTCCAAAAATCACTGTCGTTGTGGTTATATTTGTGCTAGTATTTTTCTTTGCATTCACTTTCCGCAGTATTGTAATTGTGAAGGCTGTAATAGAATTTATCTCGATATTTGCTGTAGAAACACTTTGAATAACTTATTTATGAGTTAATAAGTAAAAGAAATAATATTAATCACTGTAGTTGGATTTCTATTTAGAAATTTTCACAATGCTTTCATCCTTCCACTCTAAAGTGCATAGTTTTGTCAATCCATGATCTCCCTTGCTGTGGTTAGATTACTTGTGAAGGAACCAACTATGATACCAATTATTGGAAATACTGAAAGGGTGTTGATTCCGTTTTTGTCTTACAAGTAATCAATTATTAATTTTAGAGCATTAATATCAAATCAAAACATAAATCATCAACGCATCACTAAAACAATACACAAGAAATTTTTACATGGAAACCCTTCTGGGAGAAAAAACCACCGAACACCTTTTTAATAATTTATGAGTACAAAAATTTCTCATTTCCAACTGAAGGGGAAGGTCCAACTTCCTAGTACTCTAGAAAAACATTCAATTTATCAGAAAGCTCCAGCTCCTGAAAGAATGCTCCAACACCTTGGTTTTACCAGCTCCAACTACAAGGATGCTCCAATGCCCTAAGTTTATTGGCAACAATTGATAAGATACTGCAACACCTTTCAAGCTCCAACTTGCCTTAGCACCACCTTGCTACCTTGAAGTATTTTCAGACTCCAACCTAAAGGAGACTTTAGTCTCTTTCCCTGCACCACCTAGCCACCCTTAAAATATAAAAATCGACAAACTATTTGTGGGCTCTCGTACCAGTGACAATGACCCACTTACAAAGATATTCATTGAAACCCTTTCAACTGATTTTTGCTTTAGATATGCAATTGAGAATCAAATTTCTTCAGAAACTTCAGAACTGCTTCTAAATAACAAGAATCTTCACCTCAAGTATTAATTTGAACATTTCATGTAACTCAAGTTTTTTGATGCAAATTGTGCTACTGTTGTACCTGAATATGCCTTCAAATTTGTTGATGCAAAGTGTGCCACTGACTGGCAAAAGGAGTGCCTACAGTTTCCCCTCAATATCTTTCTTCCTTGTGATGATGTTTTTTAATTTGCTATAGGAATCAATTAATTGTATTGCCCAAAACAATATCACTAACTTACTTGGTATGCCTAGTTTGAAAAGGCTTGATCAAACTTTACTTTTGTTACAGTAATATAAAGAAGTCCTTTAGGTGATTTGGACATGTCCCTAACCTTGGACTGAGTTCTTCTCGCCCAACCAAAAACCTCTGTTCTGCCTTCAAATTTGTAACTTTGGACATAAATATACATTCAAACTAAAAAGATCTTGTGGCCATTGATGATCACACTAGACTTGTCACAGAATTAGGGCTTAATAATTATTTCAAAAGAAACCCTAGACAAGTACAAGGAATGCCTTTTAAACAATGCTGAAACTTACCATAACTTATCCTTCAAGTTGTCAACAGAAGAATCCACTGATCTGAAATGATGTCTCTGTGCCAATTATAGATGCCAAATTCCTCCTTAGAACAAATTTGGTTCCAAGGAATACCCTAAGTCTTCTTCAGAATAGAAAAGAGGAGAGCAAAAAATACCACAGTTTTTAATCCTCAAATGCTCAAATTGCTTCAAAAATATCAAACATTGTCCTTTATCTTTCATTTTCATCTTTTTACTTAAATTTTTAACATTAAGATGAATAGACTCAGGATGTTTGAGAGTGGTACCAAGTCAACCTCATCGAACTTCATATGGAGAAAATAGAATTTCATATCCCATTCAAAATTCAACAAACTTAACAGTTTTCAGGATTTTACGATCAATGGGATTGTGGCATTTCATTAGATTATATCACCTTATAATGTGTGGGCTCCCCTTATTATAGATCATATACCCATGTGTGGGTTCCCCTTATTATAGCTACGCTTGTACCATGGCATGTGGCTTGGAGGTTTCCCCTGATCCCCACTCCATACCATCATTATATCACTTGCCACCTACCACCTAAGGGATGTACCATGGACATGTCACCCCCTTTAAGGGCTGAAATCACCTAATAGGGTCCTTGGTTAACCCCCTTATTGAGCTTGGAGATATTTGTAAATGCCAAAGCCCACCGTGGAAGGGCATGCCACCATGAAGTGCCCCATTGATTTTGTTGTCACACAGAGTGTCTAGGCACCGCGACAACGCTTAGATTGAGGGGTGTCACCCTGATCCCCGATCTCTCCGCTTAAGTTGTCTCCCTACAACAAGCTAAGGGAAGTAGACCCTATGGATAAACGAGATGAAGGAGAACCAGCTGGGAATCAACTAGTTCGGGAGACACAACGAGGCAATCAAATACTTGATTAAGGTTTAACAAGATTTAGATTAAATTTTAAATGATTAATACCAGTGCCTTATGGAGTCAATGATCCAAGTAATTGATTATCAACTGCTGCTTAGGAAGATGAAATCTATTTGCAATTCCACAATAAAAAATCTTTAACAATTGCTTGAGAATATTTGCAAAATGTCTAGCATGTAATGAACATTAAATAATCCAAGCATTAACTATCAATCTCATTAGATGCACGATGCCTTAGCAATTAAATTTCAAAAGATACAAATAGCTTACTCAACCACGAAATTTAAAAGCTAACTAGTTTCAATCCCAAATCTAGGAAATTCACTACTTTCAAATAGCTAATTTTTAGATAAACATTTAAGCACATTTAACTATAGAGAAATGACAAGTTCTAATACCACAAAATTTCACCTTTAGATCTTATCCTTGACAAATTTGATTAGTCTTTAGGAAATCTTTTCTAATGTGCTAAACAAGACTTAGTCAGGATTTTCTCTTGTGATCTAGATAAATCAATAGATTAAATAATTTTTAACATTTTTATTTCTATTTTTTACTTTCAAATTTCTTTTAAAGAAAAATCAAAACAAATAAAAATAAAATAAAAATGAAAATTGAATTGTCCTTAAAAAATGACAAACTAAACCTAACATAAACTAAAAATAAACTAGACCATTACAAATTTGAAATAAGAAATAAACTAACGCTAACCAAACAAAAATGTGAAGTCACCTAAACAAGTAAAGTACATGCATAAAAAAAATAAAATGAAAAAGAAAATACCTACCATAACCTACTCATAAACATATAATGAAAATCGAAACTTTGCTATTGTGTGTATGCAGGTATACAGATGATGAGAAGCAGAAAGGAGTAGTCGCAGAGGGATAATGAGGAAAGGACTGTGGGAAGGGAATACGCAGTGGAAAGGAGCCAGGCAGGAGATCAAAGGAGGGTTCAGTAGGTGCGTGGGAGAGATTGAAGGCAGTGAGGAGGAGCTGCGTAGGGATTGCAACGATTGCAGGAAGGGATGCGTGGACAATGAGGAGAATGCCGGGTGACGTGCAGCTGTGTGGAGGGGAGAGGGTTTGGTTGCTGCAGACAGGCAGTACACAGATGCATGGACAATGAGGAGAATGTTGGGCGATGTGCAGCTGTGTGGAGGGCAGAGGGTTTGGTTGCTGCGGGCAGGCAACACACAGATGCGTGGAGGAGATAGATGCGAGGGAGATTGTGGCAGCATTGGAAAGGGTGGCGGATCTAGCGCAGGTTTGGACGAGTGCGTGAGAATGGACTGTGGTGAAGGGAGGAGAGGCTTGCTGCGTTAAGGAGTAGCGTAGGCAACTAGTGAGTGAAGGAATGTCGTAGATGTGAGATGGACAGCAAATGGGCAGGTCTAGGAGGTGAAGGGTAAGGTGGCAAATCGAAGAGCGATGGAGCTCTGATGACGGAGGGAGCTACGGATAGGAAGAAACAGGCAGAGAGTAGGGAGGAGAGAGGAGGGCTTGGACAAAGAAATTTGAAAATTTTCAGAGAAACCCCTAAAGGCAGACAAAAAATTAAATGGAAACCCAATAAAATCCTTAAGTATTTCCCAGAAATTTTTAATTAAAATGTTATACTTCTGGTTCAGATTTATCAATGAAAGCCTTTAAATTTTTTTTCCAGATTTAAATTTTTTTCAAACCCTCGAACTGTAGAAAGCATGCTCCTGCAAAAGCTGGTTCTGAGGCGAGATTTTACCCTCGAGGGCCTAGATCTGCCTTCAAAATTAAACTTTACCTTCAGATCTGCAACCTGTTCCTGAAAACAAACACCCAGAATTCCGATATACCAAAAAATGAAACCCCAGAAACCCTAAGTCATAAAAATAAAAAAAGATTACAGATTTATGCATAGGAGTAATAGATCTACTGGATCTAGCAAGTATGAGTCCAACTCCGCTCCCAGATTTGATAATCTGAGGCTCTGAAAAGCCAGATTTATCAATTTAGCACAGTTTTTTTTTTTTTTTTTAAATTTAAAACTGAAACGAAGGTGCTTCACTTAAGACCCTTCATGCATCAAAAATGAAACTTCTTATGATAAGCCCGGGATTTAATCAAGCCGGGCTCTTCAAAAAATACTAATTGGGAGTTGGTTGGTCCAATTGAGAACTTCCCCGAATGTTTGATGATCTAAAAATCAAAATTCCCTGCACAACTCAATTCAACCATTAACATAAAGTGAGAAAACGATAATAAATTCAGATTTAATAGAGATACCTGCCATTATATTTAGAACTTAAATTACCATTCAAACTCTAGTGATCAAGCAAGATCCCTGTGCTTAAATCACTCTTCATAAAGCTATCATCAATGGTTGAAAGAAAATCTATGCGTGAAAATAACACATCTTACAACATTTGCTTGAAGAGTAACACCAACAGAAATTAACCCCAAAGTCTTTCTTTATTGCTCATAAAAAAAGATTACAAGAGAGCTTACACTTAGCACATGACTCAAAGATGGAATCCTCTCAACTGACAACTGAACCCCTATTTAAAGATAAATTTCCCAACGGTTAGTTCGAGTGATCCTTGTCAAAGTGATTTCGACCATTGATGAGGATCAAAATTTCTTTTAATCTCATCTGCCGAAATTTTAAATATTGAGGAAATTTCAAATTTTCAATTAAATGTATTTTAATAAATTCAAAAATTAAAATTTTGCATTTATTTCTTCAAAACTTTGACTTTGACTTAACGCCATGGACCTAAGACATAAAATTTAGCAAAATAATCAACTAACTTTAGTCCCTAGACCTGTTAAGATTTAATTTTTTTAAAGGATCCACGAATTTTACCTCTGGAAAATTTAAATTTACCTAGGACCTAGGACTTAGGACCTATGAGGGGATAAATTATTTTTCTAACCATCAAGACACTTTACATCATGATTTCACATTTTTTACATCTTAAGGAGGAAAACCCATTTGTAAACGACCCTCACAAACTACTTAGTTCTGCAACACAAATATAATCTAGCAGATCAAGCAATTTGTAATAAAATAACGTAACCAAATAGTTAGGATTATTCCCAAATCACTTTTATATAGACTCGATCTAGAACACTAGGACTCCCCTAAGATTCCAGTGACAAAATCCATTCCGACTTTGGGGTAGGTTGAAGGAAAACTCTGCCGACTATCCGAAAATGGATCAGTGAGACAAAAAACCTCCCGGAATGTAGATCGTTACCAAAAAAATAGGTTTACCTAGGTAATTACATACATGACACAGATCTGGTGAGATTATTTACATCACATATATGTAGAATGGTTTTACATTATGACATGATAATCAGGTTGATGATGATAGTTGGATAACACGGACACCTCAATCAGGCGCTATCCCTTTTGCGAAAAAGGGGGGTGTACTGGTATGGGTCGTTGACACGTAGTAGTCAACAATTGGCTCTCCTTGGGGACACATTGCTGCACTGTAGGAATGTGAGAATCCAGAATCTACATCCACGCAACACACAACAAAACCTAAGTATCGTCTATCCAAAAATCATTATATAACATTAAGCACATGAAAGATATAAGCTCTTCATTTATTAAATATCTAGTAACATGAAAAGTAAATCTAATCCTAAAACAGAAATGAAATGCTGAAATGACAAGGTGTAGGGTTAGAAATATAATACAGAGGATGCCCCATGGCATCAAATGTTATCTTTGAAGAATAGCTTGAGCATTTGGACATTCGCAGGTAAGTCAAGTGGTTCACCATGCAATCTGCTCAAGTGGAATGAATTTGGCCCTGCAATGTCTCGGATAATGTATGGTCCCAACCACAAACTGTCAAATTTTTATATTTTCCTGGTTTTTCATTCTTGCGATCCCAAAGGAGTACCATATCTCCAACCTGCAAAGATCTAGATTGAGATGATTTGTCAAAGCTTTTCTTAATGTTAGATTGACTTTTACATATATTGTCAAAAACTGTCGTACGAGTTTCATCCAACTCCACAATCTGATCAATTCTATGTTGAATAACATCTTTATTAGTGGAAAAACGTTGAAAGAGTTGATAAGTTGGCAATTTTAGGTGCACAAGTAAGGTTACATGCAAGCCATAAATGAATTCAAAGGGACTTTTACCAGTAGCTTTCTTGTTAGTAATCCTATCTGCCCATAAAGCATACTTAATTTTGCTATCCCAAGGCCGCTTATTATCTCCTACTATCTTCTTGATAATGGTTATGAGATTTTTATTACTTGAGGATAGTAATTTGATGAATGAGATAAGACAAAGCCATACTTGAAACAAAACGACGAAAATTGTGAAGAACTAAAAGCCTTGGCATTATCAGTAGTGATCTTACCAGGGACAACAAATCTAGTAATGATATTATTTTCAATGAAATCCATAATAATCTTTTCAATGGCAATCTTTGCAGGGATAGCTTCAACCCATTTAGTGAAATAATCAGTAGCAGTCAAAATCCATGAGTAGCCATTGCTACAATTTTCATGAAACTTCTCGATGAAGTCCAGACCCCAATGCTGAAAAGGTGCCTCCACAACGATAGGTTGTAAGGGCAGGGCAGCAAGCTTCTGTTTCCTAGTGAGCAATTGGCAGGCTTGACAACTTCTAACAAACTTACGCACATCAGAAAAAATTGAAGGCCAATAATAACCAGCTCTCAAAATTTTTTGGGCTGTAGTTCTAGCAGCATAATGACCACTACAAAACCTCGAATGAAACTCAGAAACTAACTTCTTGGACTCAATTTCATCAACACACCTAAGTACTATGTCCTCAGGATTTCTCCATCCAAGGCCATCCTTCATGAGGCAATACTTAGTGGCTTTTAATCTAAGAGCCCTTCTCTTATGAGCGACTAAATGGTTAGGACATGTAAGATTTACCAAGTAATAAATAATGTCCTTATACCACTCATGCTCTCCTAATCTTTGCAGCTTAGGTGAAGATAGATCGTTAAGACAAATCAAACCAAGAGCTTTTTCATTACCTTCGATCTTCATTTGAGCCAAGCCATGGCCTTTGACTAACTTGGTGGGTCTAATTTCTAAATCATATTTTTTTATTTTAGTAAACCACCTAACACGAGTCCCTAAGCAATCAATTTGAGTTAATATATCTTTAACCACAGAATGTGGGACAAAAGCAATGATTTTGGAATAACCCACATAAGTCTTGAAATGCGTAAGAGATTTGACTAAGGCATAGGCTTGCTTTTCCATGGTATTGTATTTTAATTTAGAATTTTGAAGCGCTCTACTCGTGAAAGCAATAGGCTACTCGTGACCATCTTTATTTTTTTGCAATAAGACACCAGCAATGGTATCTTCAGAAGCGAAAGAGAAAATCATGAAATCCTTAGAGTAATCAGGACTAACTAAAGCAAGGGCTTTTGCAATAGCACGTTTGATTTCCTGGAAAGCCTTTTTGCCATCTTCTTGTCAAACAAATTTTACATCTTTTTTCAGAAGACTTTGAATAGGCTTAGCTACTTCTGCGTAATTTGGAATAAATCTTCTAAGAAAATTTGTTTTTCCAAGAAAAGACTGAAAGGATTCAAGATTATGGGGAAGAGGAATCTTTTGGATTGCCTCAACTCTTTTAGGATCAATCTTGATTCCATCTTTAGAAATGATATGACCAAGTAATTTCCCTTCAGTTACTCCAAAAATAGACTTAGCCGAATTTAAAGAAATCTCGTACTCTCTACATTTATCAAAAACTCGCCTAAGATGATTTGTATGACTAATACCATCCTTAGAAAAAACAGTAAGACCATCCTCATAAATTTCAATAAACTTCCGAGTCAAACCCTTGAAGGCATAATCCATAGCCCTCTGAAATGTAGCCCCAACATTGGTTAATCCAAACGACATTCTAATATATTCGAAAGTACCCCATGGTGTGGTGAATGTAGTTTTGTGATGATCCTCCTTCTTAACCCATACTTGATTATATCCAAAAAAACCATCTAGTAATGACCTCATTCCAGAACCAGTTACTCTTTGCAACATAGTCTTTATGTTCGGCAAAGGGTGATTATCTTTCTTACATGCTAGATTAAGGTTTCGAAAATCGACACAAAGCCTTATTGTACCATTCTTTTTCCTAACAATCACAAGGTTGGAACACCATGCTGAATGCCTCGTTTGAGCAATAATTCCTGCTGCAAGCATCTTTGAAAGCTCCTTTTGAACCAAAGGGGCTAACTTAGGATTTATCTGCCTAAGCTTTTGACAAAAGGGTTTAACATTTTCATCCTTCAAAAGGATAGTATGCTCCATGACATCTTCCCTATAACCCTTTAATTCATCATAAGAAAATGCTAAAACATCCCGATATTCACGAAGTAAATTGGTTAACTTTTTTCTTTCTTCAACGTTAGTACCCTTACCAATTTTGATAATCTTTGGATCTCTAGAAGTACCAATGTTTACCTCGATGTATTCGCCTAGATCCATTTTATTTTCCTCTTTCACCTTTGTGGCATCATGCCGATCAAAGTGTTGTTCTAAAGAAACCACATTCCTAGGAGTAGGATTTATGATATCTTCATGATCATCAGATCCAAACTCCTTAGAATCTATTCGAAAATTTTCAAATTCATCCAAATTATCAAGAAAACGAATCACTTGTTTCTCGTCATCAAAAACTTGCCAATGCTCTGAGTTATTTGGAATAGAAGGCCTAAATATAACTTCCATTTTTATCTTATCCTTAATCAGCCCATCATATAACAACAAAGTAGAAGCAGCTATAGCAAGTTCATCTGCCGAACTATTCTGCTCTCTTGGGATAGCTTCAAAGTCAAGGGCATCAAAGTATTCCATAGTATCCCATACAACATTTCTATAATTATTTAACCTTTGACTTTTGCATGTAAATTTATTTTTAATTTGCATGATAATTAAGTCAGAATCCCCCTTGATGCTAAGCAACTTAATTCTTAAAGCCTTTTCCAACTCAAGACCCAACAACAAAGCTTCATATTCAACAACGTTGTTGGTTGCTTCAAATTCCAATCGATAGGCAAACTTGAAAATATGACCAAGGGGAGATTTTAATATGATTCCTGCACCTTTACCATGTCTAGATGATGCACCATCAACCTTTATCAACCTTATCATCGGGAAGAACTATGGAATTAGATAGGATAGCATAATTCCTCATGTCAGATTGTTCTTTAATTATTTCATTATGAGGTCTCCTAGGATCTTCAACATGGAATCTTCTCTCTCTATTAAGTCTCACAAAACCATCCCCTCTAGGAGAAGGAATCATATCATATGACCAATTCATTTGAATACTCCCTCCTAGATCAGAGGCCCATTTTCTAGATAAAAGCATACCCCAAGCATCAGGCACATCAACAACAACAATGTCCATAACAATCATAATGTCAGGGTAAACTGATAAATGAACCTGTAAATCCTTGATCAGGCTGTGAACTTCAATCTTCTTAGAATCCATGGCACATATATTGTAGTAGGGTGTAGAAACTCTTAAATTAAGTTGTTCCATGACCCTCTTGGTCATGACACAAGCCGATGCACCAGAATCTAGCTTGCAATTATTTAATTTATACCCATTAACCATCAATGTAATAAAGAATGGCTGATGATCCTTGTTATCAGAATCTAAACTTTGCAAATATATAGGAGCATCCTAATAATCAACCTCTGTTGCCTTCTATTGAGAAACATTCACTTGAGGAGCTTCAATAGCTTTTACTAATTTAGCCCTTTGGGAAGGAATTTTCACAATCTCGGAGACAGGAACCTAGATTTTTGCATTATTAAACCAACTTACCAAATCGACATCTAATCCAGAGTTTGAACTTGGGTTAAAAATTTGAGGGGGAATTTGATTCCGCTTTGATCTTTATCCCTTCTCTGATAAGTTAAACCCTTATCTTTAACAATTTCCATGATTCGTGCTGGAGCAGGCTTCTCACCATAAAGTTTAACCATCATATCATCTTCATTCTCAAAATTATTTGTACTAAAAGCTGATGTGGAAGGCATAACATCTCGACTGTTTTCCTTAACTTCCATCCAGTCTTTCATAGACAAAGAAAACTTTTTACCCACACAATTTATTTGATTACCTGCCCCAAACATTCCATTATGCAAAATCCTTCTAACTATGGGGCAAGTTGCCTCCTCATGAAGAGCATCGCAAGCCTGACAATAAGGTGGAGCATCATCAACCAAATTAGTATGTTCAAGCGGATTAGGTGGTCTCTGCTCACTAGATTGACCTTTCTTCTGCCAATTATTATTTCGATTATTATTATTATTTCTAGGCTGGAAATTTTGTGTTTGAGCTCTTTCCATTTGGACCAACCTATTATGCAAAGTAGTTATTTTCTTAGCATGGTTAGAGGTTAATTTCGCTTGGTTAATCTCCATGCTTTCAATTTTTTGCAGTGATTTTTGAACAAGATCGTTATCAGGTTCTTGAACCTCTTTTCCTTTAGGTTCTTTTAATTTCGTTGGAGCCCTATCAAAACCTGAGATTTCAAACTTCCCAGATGTTGCCTTATCCTTTTCAAGCTCTACTGCTAAAGCTTGACAATCCCTATAATCAGGAAGTTTAGCACGTCTTAACTCATAAGAAGGTTCAAGGCTAAAGGCATCGATATAAAAGTCTCGAAGAGATTTATCAGTAGGTTTATAATCTTGAGGTAATTCCTTAATGATATCATTGAACCTCTTGTTAAATTCCTCCGCGGTCTCATTTTCTCTCTTTTTAATGACACTGATAGCTTTTACGAGATGCTTTCTTTCTCTCTTATTTCCATACTTTTCCTTAAAGGCATTAACAATCAATTGCAAAGAATCAAATGAATTTTGAGGCTTTTCCGTAAACCAATCTAAAGCATCCCCCTCCTAGGTAAGAAAAAATGGGTCATCCTTACATCTTCGTGATTAAAATCAGCAGCCCTTGCATACTTACCTAGCCATGAACTAAAATATTTTAGATGAGAGTTAGCACTAACTGCATTATTGCCCTGAAAGATAGGCAATTTATCCATCCCATGCTTCGGAATATCATTGGGATAACCTTGAACGTTAGCAAAGTCACAAGGGGCGAATATGTCCATGATGTTGTGCTCGACCGGGCTAGTAAAAGGCAAATGGGTATCAGAGAGGGCTTCTTGTCCGAGATTAACAAGAAGGGTACGAGAAGAGAGTTTGCGTAATCGTACTCTGAGAGCCCTATCAGGATCAGGATTAACCAAACTACTTGGATGTCTTCTAGTATACACTTTTGCAGAAGATAAATGAAGTGGAGTCACCACCCAGACAAAAAGTCTAACACGGGAAAACCTGAAAGCAAGGAGCCAAGGACAAGGGACTTATCTTGGTAAGAGACGAAAGGATGAGAAGAAAGGGATGAGATGATTGTCAAAGAAACTGAGGATAGAAAACACTGTATTCCTTGGCAACAATGCCAAAAAATGTTGTCGCACAGAGTGTCTAGGCACCGTGACAACGCTTAGATCGAGGGCTGTCACCTTGATCCCCGATCTCTCCGTTTAAGCTGTCTCCTTACAACAAGCTAAGGGGGTAGACGTTATGGATAAATGGAATGAAGGAGAACTAGTTGGGAATCAACCGGTTCGGGAGACACAGCGAGGCTATCGAATACTTGATTAAGGCTTAGCAAGATTTAGATTAAAATTTAAATGATTAATACGAGTGCTTTATGGAGTCAATGATCCAAGTAATTGATTATCAATTGCTACTTAGGAAGATGAAATCTATTTGCAATTCCACAATAAAAAATCTTTAACAATCGCTTGAGAATATTTGCAAAATGTCTAGCATGTAATGAACATTAAATAATCCAAGCAATAACTATCAATTTCACTAGATGCACAATGCCTTAGCAATTAAATTTCAAGAGATACAAATACCTTAATCAACCACAAAATTTAAAAGCTAACTAGTTTCAATCCCAAATCTAGGAAATTCACCACTTTCAAATAGTTAATCTTTAGATAAACATTTAAGCCCATTTAACTATAGAGAAACGACAAGTACTAATACCACAAAATTTCACCTTTAGATGTTATCCTTGACAAATTTGATTTGTCTTTAGGAAATCTTTTCTAATGTGCTAAACAAGACTTAATCAAGATTTTCTCTTGTGACCCAGATAAATCAAAAGATTAAATAATTTTTAACTTTTTTATTTTTTACTTTTCAAATTTCTTTTGAAGAAAAATCAAAACAAATAAAAATAAAATAAAAATGAAAATTGAATTGTCCTAAAAAAATGACAAACTAAACCTAACGTAAACTAAAAATAAACTAGACCATTACAAATTTGAAATAAGAAATAAACTAACGCTAACTAAACCAAAAATGTGAAAGTCACCTAAACAAAGAAAGTATATACATAAAAAGAAAAATCGAAAGTTTGTATTATGAATAGGCTCCTAACCTAATCTGAAAACCAAATAAAAATGAAAAAGAAAATACCTACATTTTTTTTTCTAAATAAGACTAATTCTATTAACAAGGTAAAGAGGTATAATTACAGCGTGACCGAAGTCAAGATCTCTGCACTCACGAGAGGCAGAACTATCAAAAAAAGCAGATGAAAATACTGTTTGTTGGTAGTAATGTACCAGTTTTTAGGGCCCGCGCAGGGGTTCGGACTGAGATCCACATGATAATGCAAAAGTAACAAAAATGCCAGAAAACACCAGAAAACCACTAAACTGATTGCCTTACAGGCTTGCCCAGTGGTGGAGGACGCACTGCCAAAAGAAGAGGCTTGGGTGAACGAACTAGTCATCAGGAATCAGGATTCTCTTCCACGATACAACACCAACCAAAATTTGGCATATCCCCTGCTTGAACCGCATTCTGAACAAAGGGACTAGGGTCAGCCATGTCCACATCCTGAGCACTGCGAACTTGAACATTCACATCCTGCCTCGGAGCATTTCCAGCATCCATCTGGAGGGAAGAAGGAGCCGTGATTGCCCCCGTGCCCCTAAGATAGATACCAGAGTCTTCAGTTTGGCTGTCTTCATGGAAAACCACCGATAAATGAGCAGTTATCTTGGGCCTATTCAGAGTACTGTTAAAGGTAAAGATAGCAGAACCAGATGAGGAAGGAGGCCCATGGTGGGAGCTGGTGGAAGGAAACCACCTTCTCCCACTACGGGTGACGGGGCGACGACCTACAAACAATTCATTGGAGAGGGAGGGTGAATTTGAGGACGAACTGGTAGGCGCGCGCCTCGGCTGGCCTTGACGGCTTCCCATTCTTTGGCGTAAACGAGGCATCTGGGGAATAGCAACAACGGATGTCGAGAAGTGCGGAGCAACAGCGAGGACCGGGGAGTGGCTACAACTTTGCCTGCTGAGCAAGCAACCTTCTCCACCATGACCCCAATACTAGATAGGGAGCCAGCGATAGAGTTGAAGTGTTTTCGCTAGGAGAGTGAGGCAAAGCTCAACAAAATCCTTGCCTAAACTAGAGATCAGGACCCAGAAGAGGAGAATAATTACAGAGAAAAGGACATGAAAACAACAGCATAAAAATCCGGAAGGAAACACAAGGAGGAACAGAGTCTGTGCCGCCAAGAGGGCCGAGCCAAGCGAGAGAGGAACCTTCCCCCGCAAGTTCCAAGAGGCCTTAGGACTGACCCGAATCCCCTCAGGCGGCCAGAGATCCGAAATGAGACCAGAGGCAAGAGAGAAAAGCAGATTTAACAGCAATGTCGAATTGACCGCCTCCCCACGATATCCCCTGGCCTTAACCTCCATTGGCACGCCTCGGGACACTCCTGCCATAATTTTCACATTGATGAACCTCATCGTCTTATGCAGGCCAGAGCGTGCGGAGGGAGAAACCATAACGCTGAACCTGATGTGAGAGTTGAAACCTCTGGCATGAAAACCGATGGACCAGACTCCGCGTTCATGCCAAGCGCCAGTTGCCTTACCAATCTTTATGCCTTTGTACTGAGTAGGCAGGTGGCAATCTGCCTCGCCCCACCCCCGTCCCGTCGTATTTATTATCAGCTCAAACACCCGCATCCGAGAATAAAATACCTACATTAACTTACTCATAAACATATAATGAAAATCGAAACTTTGCTGTTGTGTGTATGCAAGTATACGGATGATGAGAAGCGGAAAGGAGTAGCCGCAGAGGGATAATGAGGAAAGGACTACGGGAAAGGAGCATGCAGCAGAAAGGAGCTAGGCAGGAGATCGAAGGAGGGTTCAGTAGGTGTGTGGGAGAGATTGAAGGCAGCGAGGAGGAGCTGTGTAGGGATTGCAACGATTGCAGGAAGGGATGCGTGGACAGTGAGGAGAATGCTAGGCGATGAGCAGCTGTGTGGAGGGGAGAGGGTTTGGTTGCTATGGACAGGCAGCACACAGATGTGTGGAGGAGATAAATGTGAGGGAGCTTGTGGCAGCGTTGGAAAGGGTAGCGGATCTAGAGCAGGTTTGGACGAGTGTGTGAGAAGGGACTGCGGTAAAGGGAGGAGAGACTTGCTGCGTTGAGGAGTAGCGTAGGCAGCTAGTGAGTGAAGGAATGCTGCAGAGGTGAGATGGACAGTGGATGGACAGGTCTAGGAGGTGAAGGGTAAGGTGGCAAAATGAAGAGCGATGGAGCTCTGATGATGGAGGGAGCTGCGGATAGGAAGAAAAAAGCAGAGAGCAGTGAGCAGAGAGGAGGGCTTGGACAAAGAAATCTGAAAATTTTCAGAGAAAACTCCAGAGGCAGACAGAAAATTAAACGGAAACCCAATAAAACCCTTAAGTATTTCCTAGAAATTTTTAATTAAAATGTTATACTTCTAGTTCAGATTTATCAATGAAAGCCTTTAAAAAAGATTTCTAGATTTAAAAATTTTTCCAAACCCTCGAACTGTAGAAAGAATGCTCCTGCGAAAGTTGGTTTTGAGGCCAAATCTTACCCTTCAGGGCCTAGATCTGGCTTCAAAATTAAACTTCACCTTCAGATCTGCAACTTGTTCCTCAAAACAAACTCCCAGAATTCCGATATACCAAAAAAAATAAAACCCCAGAAACCCTAAGTCAGAAAAAAAAAAAAAAAATTACAGATCTATGCACAGGAGTAGCAGATCTACCAGATTTGGCGAGTATGAGTCCAACTCCGTTCCCAGATCTGATAATTTGAGGCTCTGAAAAGCCAGATTTATCAATTTAGCACGATTTTTTTTTTTAAATTTTAAATTGAAGCAGAGGTGCTTCGCCCAAGATCCTTCACGCATCAAAATGAAACTTCTCATGATAAGCTCGGGATTTAATCAAGCTCGGCTCTTCAGAAAATACTAATGAGGAGTTGGCTGTTTCAACTGAAAAATTCCCCGAACGCCCGATGATCTAAAAATCAAAATTCCCTCCACAAATTAATTCAACCATTAACGTAGAGCGAGAAAGTAATAATAAAATTCAGATTTAATAGAGATACCTGCCATTATATTTAGAATTTAAATTACCATTCAAACCCCAGTGATCAAGCAAGATACCTATGCTTAAATCACTCTTCATAAAACTATTAGCAATGGTTGAAAGGAAATCTATGCATGAAAATAACACCTTACATCATTTCCACAAAGAGTAACACCAATTGAAATTAACCACAAAGTCTTTCTTTATTGCTCATAGAAAAAGATTACAAGAGAGCTTACACTTGGCACATGACTGGAAGATGGAATCCTCTTAATTGACAACTGACCCCCTATTTAAAGATAAATTTCCCAACGGCTAGTTCAAAAGATCCTTGTCAAAGTGATCTCGACCGTTGTTGAGGATCAAAATTTCTTTTAATCTCATCCGTCGAAATTTCAAATATTGAGGAAATTTCGAATTTTTCAATTAAATGCAATTTAATAAATTCAAAAATTAAAATTTTGCATTTATTTCCTCAAAACTTTGACTTTGACTTAACCCCAGGGACCTAAGACATAAAATTTAGCAAAATAATCAACTAACCTTAGTCCCTGGAACTGCTAAGATTTAATTTTTTAAAAGGATCCACGAATTTTACCTCTGGAAAATTTAAATTTACCTAGGACCTAGGACCTATGAGGGGATAAATTATTTTTCTAACCTGCAAGACACTTTACATCATGATTTCACATTTTTTACATTTCAAGGGGAAAAGCCCATTTGCAAAAGACTCTGACAGACTACCCAGTTCTGTGACACAAATATAATCCAACAGATCAAACAATTTGTAATAAAATGACCTAACCAAATAGTTAGGATTATTCCCAAATCACTTTTACATAGACTCGATATAGAACATTAGGACTCCCTTAAGATTTCGGTGACAAAATCCATTCTGGCTTTGGAGTAGGCTGAAGAAAAACTCTGTCAACCATCTGAGAATGGATCGGTGAGACAAAAAACCTCCTGGAATGTAGATCGTTACCAGAAAAATAGGTTTACCTAGGTAATTACATACATGACACAGATCTGTTGAGATTATTTACATCACATATATGCAGAATGGGTTTACATTATAACATGATAATCATGCTGATGATGATAGCTGGATAACATTGACACATCGATCAGGCGCTATCCCTTTTGTGAAAAAGGGGGGTGTACTGGTATGGGTTGTTGACATGTAGTGGTCAACAGATTCCATGATTTATAAGCTCTTTTAAATGATTATTCTAATGATTTGTTGTATTCGAGGGCAAGGGGATGCATTGGATCCTATCCAAGACTGCAGGTGGGTCTCCATTTTGGGTTTGGTCTCCCTATACAGAGTCCAAGCCCTCAAGTCGGCCACATTGGCACTTCTAGGGTGGGCGTTGAGAACCATGAGCCTCCACTATAGAAAGGAGTACTTCATGGATCCCCAATGCCACTCAGTGATTGCTCGTGTTCCCTTTATCATGAGTATGATGCACCTGGTTCACCATGCCCAACCGGCTCGACACTTGCACCATACACTTGGCAGATGTTCTAGAGTGAAAATGAAGATGTGCCTCATTGCAGGAGACAAAGGAAAGGCTTATGTCATCATCCTAGACGTTATAGATGGTTTATAGGCATCATCAATCCATTTGGAGACCCATGAGGATGTCCTTGTGCCCCCACACCCACTTGGGAGCACATGTGACTTACTTGAAAAACACGGGGCCAACCCCTTGTCCACTAAGTTGGAGTCCATTCTCTCACCATGACACACTTTGGATTTCATTAGGCCTTCTCACTGGCCTAATGACTCATTATATTGATCATTTTTCCTACTTGAGAGGCTTATTTTTATGTTATTGAGCTATCTTAGTGGGCTTGTCACCAAGTCATGTCATTATTGAGCATTATTTTTTTATTTGAGGCTAAATAAGACAAATTAGGCTATTTGAATCCCCTATTGGATTGTATAAATAGATGAGAGGATGATTTATTTCTCTCGTCATCACTTGGATTGGATTAGTATCTCTTGAGAGATTTTCACACTTTTTGCTGGGATGAACTTTTAAGTTTTTGGAGCTTTCTTGATGTATGGATTTTTGCTATTGTCTTTGCAGCTTCTTTCTAATGCAAAGTTGAGAAATGGATATACTGTCTCTCTGATGTAAGTCGAAATTTTGATGCTATTCTTGTTATTTTACTTGTCATGTGCATGTATTTTGTTATCGCTGTTCTTGTATGGGTTAATGTAATGAGAAATTCTTCTGGGATCTTGAATAAATGATTTAAAGCATGCATTGATCTTTGAGGGATTGGATGAATGTTCCTATAGGTACCTCTTCGGTTGGAAACCTCGAAACTGTCTCCTTCACAAATTTGAAGTGTAAATCGCTATTGACGTAGTTGTTTTCCTTGGAGAGGCTAGCAAAGATCAATTAGGGCTCCTTAGCTTACTAAAATTTTTAATCTACCTGTATCTTGACTTCGTTAAGCCCAAGTAGTAAGGCACTGGTCCTCATATCCCTTTGGTGGTGAAATTTGCCTCTCTTTTCTTCACTTTTCCAAATTCTATGCCTAACACTAGAGGGTTACCTAGGTCACCAAATGAAATTCATTATAGCCATTCAAAACCCTTGAGATTTGGTCCACTACTACAATGATGTTTGTTGTAGAGGTCATCCAAGTTTTAGGCAATTACGACGGTGGAATCTGTACATATAACGAGCCCTAGCCACAAGACCAATTCTTGCCCTAGGTCGATTTGGGTTAGTGTCCTCATTAGGATCATTGCATTCAACTCTCAAAAGAAAATTAGTCCTTTGATCCTAGTCTCCTCCCTAATTAGGTCAAGCCTCTCATTGGTTGATCAACCTCATATCCTTGACCTAGTTTTGGGTCCACTTGGCTCTGTGTGGTCTTGCAATTTTGAAACTCCAATTCCTCAAAGATTACATAGAAGCTTCTTATCCATAAGGATCCTTAGGTTTGGGAAGAGCCCCTTGTTAAGGTATATCCTCCAAACCTAGGCCCAAGAATCCTCTTGTCCCTTCCTTGAAAGCTCATCACCTTGCTTTTGAAGCAAGCAAGCTATCTAATTGTGCCTCTCTTGTGAATAGGCCTTAGGAATCACTCTCTATCCATTCATAGTTCTATCCTTCCTAGTGATTCCCCCTATATCGGGTCTCCTCCTATCGGTGAAAGTCCATAAAGAGCAAAGAGCCATAGCCGAGGTGACAATGGGCTATCACTTCATTGTTTCCCCTTGACCTAGTAGTTGCTCTATAGGATTCTCTCCTAGGACCCCTGTTAGTTTGAACAGTAACAGGTTTCTAATTGTGCCATGACACAAATGCTAAATCTATATTGAAAATCTTGTTCCTCTATGATATGTAAGATTTTTTTCAAGGAAACCTTTAAGGGAACTTCGAGTGTGTGACCCTCACATTTAGAATCTCCCCTTACAAGGCAATTGCTAGGGTTTTAAAAGCGGATTCCCTAGTCATTCCCCCTTAGTTCAAGAAGGCTGTTCTCGTTGATTTAGCCCTAGAAAACTCCATTTTCCTATTTAGGGCAAGGCACTAATCATAGTAGTGTTGATAAACTCTCTTATTCAATAAATTTCCTTTCTAATTGCTAGATATTTAGGGTTAGGGATAGTGTTGATGTCATCATCCTCTTGCTGTTTATGCATAGTTTCAACAATAAAACTGCACTATAAACCCTATATCCTAAATATCTATTTGAAGGTCTCTCCTCCTTTGTTGATTAATCATTGAAAAACCTTTTTTTTTGACTGTTATATGACATCGCTAGCCCAGTCATTGAAAATCTGCAAAAAATTAACTTATAAGAGGCATCTGTTAGGTCTAGGAATAGGGTACCTGAACTTTGGCAAAGATAATTTAGGCCTTCAAGGCCCTGTCGCTATTATATCCGAATCTCTATACCTCATTCAATCACCTTGAGCCATTTTCATTGAATTTCCTTAGGTGAGTGTTTGGGAGAGCCTTGTTTCTTGTTGAATATCACTAAATAGCATGAGAAAGGTTGCTATGGTGACAGTGGAAACTGATCCCTTGTTAATATAAGGTCTGGTTCTTCCTAGTAGGGCTTTACACTAGGCTTGCTTGATTTTGCGGCAACATTTTTGGCGCTGTTCTCGGGGAGGATTACAGTCCACTTTCTGGTAATCCAAAGATTATGCTTGGATAGTCCAGTTCAGCTGCAAATTGCTTGATCATTCAGTTCATTTATTTGCTATTAGTATTTTCTGGAACCATCATTTTAATGTTACATTCATTGAGGTTTCTCATCCCCTTACTCTTGAGGTTTTATGGAGTTTTAAGCAAGTGTTTTCTTTACTCTTGAGAGTTTACCTCAGTTCATTTTTCCATGATGTTGAAGGCCTCTTATTGCAGCCCAGGCTGATATTCTAGTCTTTTTAGCTTGTGTAGATTGTGGCTTTCCTGGCACCCCTGTTGTCTGCATTATCTAGCGACCTTGAATCCTGAAGTAATATATGAAGTATATCTAAAAAAAGGTAAGTGGGTTGGAGTCTGTTGAATGCTTTTATGTTGATGCAGTTTTATAGATTTATGCAACTTTTCCCTAAGGATTCTATGTAAGGCATCTACTAAAGTTCTATTCTCAGGTACCATGAGATTGCTGTGTTTAAAAAATGTTTCTTATGCTTCATATAAAACTTCATTGTGGTGTTATCTGAGTGAGATGAGCTTGAAAGTACTTTGTTGCATTCTGTTTTACAAGTAAGATGGTATAATGCAGGAAATGGAGCATTCTGCAGATGTTCTGGCAGCTGGCTTGCTTGAAGCTGCAGATCCTTCTCTTTCAAGTACATTTTTCCTACGGCAGGTAGATGGTTTAAATTTCCTTTGACTGTATTTGTTGTTGATTTTTTTTCCTTGTTTTTGTTGCTTTGGCACAGTAATTGCTGTTCTTTGACAATTTTTGACATCTTTTACCTTCTTTTTTTACTTCTCTTCATAAAATAAAGATTTTGATATTTATGATAACCCAATTGTCCAGACGTGGATGTCAGAGTCAACTGATTCTGAGGATTCTGTTATAAAACCTAGACCTATTTGGGTAACTTACAGCTCCAAATATGGTAAGGACAAAAAACAGAAAGGGAAGCCAAAGAAGCAGCAAGACCTTTACAGGACATATGGCACCCGTGTAATTCCGGTGTAAGTACTTTCAGACCTCCTTTTGTAATTGGTCCAAATAGGGGAGTCTTTTTATAGCCTTATAATTACTCATCCTGGGAAAGTTCTACATAATGTCTCTTTTCACTCAGTTGTCCTATTTAATCATCACTTTTCTTTAACCTAAGTTACTGGGAATCAGGATACCAATACCAATACAAATGGATACAGAAATGGATAAGGATACACCATTTATTAAGAATATTATGGATACAATTACTGGAGATTGTACTCTTACATGCATACAAAACAATGTTGCAGCAAGTTTTAAGAGTGGGGGAGATGGGCAGTTTGGGGGATGAGTTTTAGGGATGGTTGGAACAAGGCTGCTTGGAAGCGGAAGCGGGGAGCAACAATTTTCAGAAGCTTCTGGGTTGGGAGCGACTTTTATATAATATATATTTTTATATATTTTGATGCATATATGTCAGCAAAAGCATGTAGAATGATGAATTAGATTTAAAAAACATAAAAACTTGGATTAAACCATATAATATCAATCATTTAGAAGTTATAATGTTCCTAAAAGTTACATGTTACAACATATCGAGTCTCATGATTCATCAATCTTAAAGTTTCAAACTTTCAAAATTCAATATATAACATTTGTCTTCACTAAAGTTGTACTTGTAACCATTACCAAACTATAACAAAGAATATGAAACATGAAGTGAAATGTTCCAACTTTCACAGCATCATATTCATAATTCATTACCAATGAGTTATAATTGCCAACTTCAAACTTAAATTGTCATATATTGTTTACAAAAAATACTATAATAAATATGAAAGAGTCAATAGTTATAAAAAGTACTAGAATGTAGAAAAGACATGTAAATCTATTATCTATTGCTTGACCCTCTTGCCACAAGAAATTTCTAATTTCTTTTCTCTTGGTTTATTGGGAGTCTCTTGCCGCGTAGTCGGACAGCCATGTCCAAAACTAGAAGGCACATGACCTCCATGTGAGGCCACAAATGGGGGTGAACGCGAAGCTGGTGCAACTCGAGCATTGCTAGTGGATGATGGCGTTGGCATGGCTGTTGATGCTGTTGCTGCTGCTTTATCATCGTCTTTCATAGGTTTTGATTCCAATCGTTCAAAATGTAAGGCTCCATCCTCTCAATTGTCCTCCTCCAAGTTGTTGTCCCAAGTGACATATGCTCTATCATATCGAGCCTGCTCATTATTATTGAAATATGTGACTAGGTTCGATCTTCATAATGACGTGTAATCATGGTTTTATGTATTTGATGTAATGAGAAAAATAAATTTGTTTATTATTGATCTTTATCATTGTCATGTATAGAAGACCCTTCTTGGGCATGTTACATAATTATTTTGAGTCAATATTAGTCTAAAGGCCCTCCAAGACCAAGTCCAAGTGCCACTAGCAAGTCAACCTTTATCTGGAGCTGTCGGCCTACACAAGAGGACATGTCGGCCTAAATGCATGGATGAGAAGCCTATAAAAGAGAGAACTTGGCCTCACTTAGAAACACGATTTGATCAAGCAAGAAAGGGCAAGTGGTAAGAGCGAAAAGTAAGATAAGAAGCCTATAGGTCAACGAAGAAAGGAGTAAAGGAAAAACCGAAGTTTAAGACTGTTTTGGGCCTCTTACTCTCACACATGTGAAGAAAATCAGGGTTCTTATCTACTACAGAAAAACCGAGTTATAGTGCTATCAAAAGAGTCGAGTTCTGGTACCAATAAGGAATGTTTTCAAGGACCGAGCTCACTAGGAAGAAGAAGAAGTTCAAGTGAGGGTGAAAGAAGACAAATCTCACCATTTGCATCATACACATATGGGATAGGGTTTCTGTAAGAAGGGCCGAAAATTGCAGAAGTCTTAGGTAAGTCTAAGTTGCAGCAAAATAGGTTGAGGTAGCAGACAAGATGTTGCTAGGTTGAGGTTGAAGACAAAGAAGACACTGTTCGTTTGACTTGGCAAAAGAAGCAAAGTTTGACTTGGTTTTGGAGAAGTCTTGGTCAAAGGTCTAGGTCTTGGAATTCGTCAATTGAAGATTCTATAAGAAGAAGAATTCTATGGGTTTTCCTCTCAAGATTGGAGAGGTTTTGGCCCTGGCTGATTGCGTATATCTTGCGAAAATCAGAGAACCCGATTCCTATTGCAACAATTGGAAATTATTCTTCTGATTGTTAAATTTATTTACTCTTTCCTATAACAAATACTGAATAACTCACAATGCAACCTACACAAATAAAACTATGGAAGAAGTAAACGCTAGAAGAAATACTTGCGCACACACATAAAATAACACAGTTATACAGTTATTTTTGGACCAATGTCCTTGGAAAAACCCAACCTGGGAAAACCGGGGCAACAAATGGGGGTTTTATTATTATGTAGCAGTGAAAGAAACTTAGTACAATTGGATGCCGAAACTGGCAATCCTATAGAGAAATACTGATAAGAAAATCTAGTGAGGAGAAATTCCTCATTCCACAAGCAAATTTGGGCTCTGACCTCAGCTCAAATTGAGCCGTCAAATGGTTTTGCACAACTACTGTGTCGCCTTGCCGCAATCACTTCTACACTTAGCTCGAACCAGCTTCTCCTCAAGCTATTTGGTCTGTTACTCTTTGGGTAAAAGGTCTCTCATGGCCTTCGAAATCTCTGCCCAACTTCTGGCAATGAAACTTTGCTATTCCCCAGCAGATTCGAAATTGCCTCCAGAGGCTGTTGCATTGCTCTCATAGTTTTAAAAATCGGGACCGGTGACTGGACCGGTCCACCTAATAACTGGGTTCCAAATTGGAATTGGTCGAACCGGGATTGGTGAGGTCTAAATGAACCGATTTAAAAAAATACATTAAATAATTAATTTTTAATGAAAAAACTATTTTTAAGATTTAAAACCATGATTCCAAGCCAATAGAGACAAAATATGCAAAGCATGCTCATTTATATACCATGTAAAGGTGAATAAACCAAAATGGCACTGAGTGCAATACATATCATCGACAAAATACATAAGCAATGAGGCTCTAAATGACCTATAAAGTCCAAAACAATGCTACAAGCTATGAGGCCATTGGCCTACTACAAGACTACAAGTCTAGACTCTAGAGTTTACACATGATCAATCATCAAATTCATCACCACTAATAGACACATGTTCATCATCATCAACAAGAGCTAAATATACATCATCTGGTTCAGAGTTTGAGGATGCCTTAGCCTCCTTTGCAACCTCAGTAGCACTGCCACCAATAACAATAGAAGTGGACCTAATGGAAGCATGAGTTGGTCGAGCTGCACGACTAGTGCCTTCCATTGGTTGCTTGCCTTTCCTTGATGCTACTACTAATCTTGGTGCTGATAGCACCACGAAATCTGCTTCACCCCCTGCTGATGCCATATCAATATCAAAATCAACATCAAACACAAGATCTTCAGTCTCCTCCACCCATTTTGATGTTGGATCAATATTGTCCAACACTATGGGATCTAGATTAGGTGTTTTGTTCATCATTTGGTTTTGCCTTAGTCGAAGGTTGTGTTGCACGAAGACAAGATCATTTAACTATTTTTGTTCCAAACGATTTCTCTTATTTGTGTGTATGCTTCAAAAACAGAGCAATTGTGCTCACAACCTGAAGCACTGCAAGTTTGGCTGAGGACTCTATTTGCAAACTTTTGCAATTGAGGATATTGGCCGCCAAATGACTCCCACCAATGTGCTGCAAAGAAAAAGACATTAATTCATAAGTTAGTCCATTTCATTACTTATTTACAAATTACAAGTATTTATAGATAATTTGAATTGTAAATTTGTAAACAAATTAACTTGAAAAGAAAAAGAAACTGGAAATTGGAATTGCTTACTTGGTTGATCCACATCTCTTGCCATCTTTGCCAAGTTTTTTCCAAAGGTACCAACTGGCATACTGAAAAGAGTAAATTGTCTATGTATTTCTAGCTAGTTTGCATGGCTAGAGACCATGCGCTCCAAGCAATCAATCAATCCAGCTTTGAGCTCCCTGTCCTACAGATCTCCTAGCCGAGCTTTATAATGATACTTTGGGTTCAAAAAATACCTAGCTGCATGTATGGGACGATGGATTTGATTGTTCCATCTGTTATCAATGATATCCCATATACGGCCATATTTAGCTCACTTGTCCTTGTAAGTTGCCCGTATATGCTCCTTTGCCTGATCTATAGCCTCATAAATGTAGCCCATGGTCAATTTTTCCCCATCTACCATCCTTAGCACCTTAACAAGGGACTTGGTAATTTTTACAAGCTCTGCAGACCTTTTCCAAAAATAATTGTCAAACACTTTCTTTTTGGTGTCTTTTCCATATTGTCTATGAGCCCACTGAGATTTAGTCCAATCATCAGAAGAAAACATTTTCTGCAGGTTTTTGTGTTGAGCATTGAGACATTACAATGTGAGGAAGTGAGTTTAAAATCTCGTAATTGCAGGCCTAACAAGCTCTTTGCTCCTAATGTTTTTCTTCGTTAGGCTCAATACCCGTGAGTGGTTGTAAACGTGTTTTATAATGAGCTTGGCATTCTCTACAATGTTTTTTACCCACTCCACTTTGCCTATGTCCTCAAGCATGAGGTCTATGCATTGTGCAACACACGGAGTCCAAAATATGATCCTATATTTTTATTCAAGCATCGTTCCAGCGAGAACATAGTTTGAGGCATTAGCGGTGATGACCTGCACAACATTATGCTCCCCCACTTGAATAATGTCATCCAAAAGCTCAAATAAAAGGGTTGCTTCCTTCACCTTATTAGATGCATCAACTGATCTAAAAACACATGGTGCCTTGAGGGCAAGAAATAAGGAAATTAATGATAGCACAGTTCTTTCCATCGCTCCATCCATCTGACATGATGGAACGACCTGTTTTGTGCCATGAATCCTTTTACTCAGCCAAATACTCATTAATGTAAAAAATCTCTTTTTGCAAAAGAGCTCCCCTCAAGTCATGCATACTAGGGCCTTTGAAGCCCTTTCCTGCAGCTATAACAGAGTCCCACATAACTTGGTAGTAAGGTGGGCAAGCAACATTAAATGGGATATCTGCATCATACCGCCATCTAGCAATGTACTGATAAGAAGTTTCTTTGCATTTTTTTTTTCCAATGTTGATCCAAAGTGGGTTGATGACTTGGCTGGGAGGAAGTGGGATTAGAAGAGGCAATGTTGGCAAAGGATGCAAAATAACTCTAGATGTTTGTTCTCTTTGTTCCTTTTGATTGTTGGCCAAGAGAAGGATGAACATAGTGAAAGGGGTCATTGGTGGAATGGATATAAGAGGAGTCTTGAATCTCATAATCATCGTACCCACTCTCTTTCATGGCTTCTAATAATTCCCTCTTCCTTGTAATGTCATATTGGATGGCCTTCTCCCTAGCCTTATCCTCATGAAACCTTTCAAACTTGGAAAGGTATTCTGCCCTAATAGGACCTAACACTTCATTTGGTATTTCACATGGATTTACTTGGCCTCTTTTCCTAGCCAAGTGTTGTTTCAATCTGAGAATACCCCCAACTCCAATAGGTTTTATGGCATAATTTGCTTATCATTTTTCCATCAGTGAAATCACAATGAGTCCATGCACTGACCTTGGCTTTTAGATCCATGTTGGCTTGAAATAATTAAAATTTCCAAAGAAATGTGCCATTAAAAAAAAATGCAGCTAAGAAATATGGAAAATGAAAGCTAAATTTAGGAAAAGAAATGCACATGTAGCCTACAAAATTTGATAGCATAGAACTAGAGATTTGATACCATCGATGATAGAAGTTAGAATTTGAGAACACGTAACAAAATTTAATACATAGATAGTAGTCAAATGAGGAATTTTTCAATCTAAAATCCTTACCTGGAAATGCAAAGTAGCTTCCTTAGCCTCTTCTTGAAGATGCCAACTCCATTGACAACTCCAAACTATCTCGAAAATAGCTTCAACTCCAACTTCAATCCTCCAAGTTGACTATTCCAGCAAAAACTCAATACTCTCCAAGCTCCCAATCAATCTCACAAAAACTCCAGATGAGATTTGTGAGACAAATTAGAGGGAGAAGGTCCTTTTAAAAGCTTGGAGAGGGTGTTTTTGGAGGGAAATAACCCTTATTTTCCCTCCAAAACACCTTAAAACCTACGTAAACCACGATGTGTGGGTCCTCTACGGCCTTGGCAGTGAACCGATAGGTATAGAATGGAACTGACTGATTTGACCATAAACTGGACGATTTCGTCCTAAACCGGCATGTTAGCACTGTTTTTTCTAAATTCTGGTCGAAGGGAGGGGTCCAATCAAGTTTTTCTGCTGGTTTGACCCGGTCGGTTGGTGAACTGGCTAGATTGACTGGTTATTGGTTTAAACCAACCGATTTTTAAAACATTGGAGCCTGATCTGCGTCAACCTCACTATGGCTCACTTGCCTCTCTGCAAATGCTCTCACCGAAACTGAAAATCTTCCTTCGGCTTCACTGTCCCTGTCCCTTTCTCATTGCTTTGATTTCTTTGGCTCTTTCTCCGACAACTGAATGCTGCTACTTAGGAAATCGATATGCTCATGAAATCGAATTGTACAAGTGATTTCTCCAAGCCCCATCAACTTCTTGTTATAATCCTTTGTTGGGACTCCAATGACCAAGATTAAATCTTAATTGTTGTCTATGATTAACTTGAAGCCGATTCCTGTGAGTTTCCAGAACATTCACACCTTAACTTAATTAATTCTGACTAATTAGTCGTATTCCCTAAGTTTTGACTGGGGAAATATGAAAAAACTGACTAATAATCTAATTAAGTCATTTCTAGGTTGAATTTCTAAAAACAATTTCTAGATTTTGGAGATCTCATGCATTCTAGCCTCTCCACAAAATTTCAAAGGCTAGAACACATACGATGCTACAAAAACTAACACTCCCTCTTAGCGAGGAATGTGTTCTAGCATTGCTGCTTCTTGTAGCAACACCTTGTCTCTGCCTCATCTCTTATTACATTGTTGATGTCTGGTTGCTACTGCCCACCAACCACTACGCAACTCAGATGCATACTACATCTGTGTTGCTACTGACTCTGCAAAACTGCTTCCAACACTGCATCTGCATTGCAACTACCTCTCCATCTATTGCTTTCGCAACTACAACATCTGCAACTGAAAAGCATCCTAAATACTGAATCAACTGTGATCAGTATGATGCATATTTCTCTCGAGTTTCTAACTACTCCTAGTATCTGCGCTATCATTGAGGTATCTGTGTTACTGCTGACTTTGCACTGTGCCACCTGCACTGCTGCCAACTCTGCACTGTGCTCCTCAGTATCTGACTGCAACTAGAGTCTGCATCTATCACTCTGGCATCTGACTGCATCTATTGCCACTTATCCATCCCGCTACAAAATGAAAATACTATGGCCCCCTGTAGCAAGGTATTGATTCAAGAGGTGGACCTCCTCAAGAATCTTTCCCATTTGTAGCACTTTGGGGCTACAACACCGAGCCACCCCATTTCACTCCTGGGGTTATGTCAACAAACATGGCAAAGTCTTCCTCCAGCCTGGAGGACAACCTATCGATCTTTCTTGATACTGCTTGCTGGTCCTGCTTCTCATCTTTGTCCTTCTTCCTGAGAGGACACTGGGTGCTATAGTGACCAAGCTCACCACATCGGAAGCACTTGACCTTTGACAGGTCCTTCTTCTTTCGCTGCTCCCCCTGTCCCTGACTGGGATCCTTCGATGAGAGGGCCACATTCTCCTCCTTCACTTGCTTCAATCTGTTGCTGCTGCTGCTGCCACTGATGGAGCTCTTCACTAGGTCTCATCTCAACTCCTCTTGTTGCAAGTTGTCCCACTTCCATTAGATCAATGGTCTCTAGAGTAGCAACGATGGGTTGGAAGATCCAGTAGATGGATGTGACGACCACATTTTGAAATGGGATTATTCAGGAAGACGTGTACATTGAGTAGCCACAAGGATTTGAGGTGCATGGGAGGGAGTCCCTTGTATGCAGGTTGAAGAAGGTGTTATATGGCTTGAAGCAAACTCTGAGAGCTTCGTACTCTTGGATAGACACTTACTTACAACATATGGGTTTCAACAAGAGTGATGTGGATCCAAACCTCTACTACATTATGATGTGTTAGGATCCTCTCATTCTTGTACTATTTGTGGATGATTTATGTATTACAAGTATAGAGAGACTTGTAGAGTACTGTAAGTATGACCTTGCTTCACTGTTTTAGATGATGAACATTGGACCAATGCACTATTTCTTGGGGTTACATTTGTGTTAGGAGGAGGGTCATATCTTTCTGGTATGGGGGAAGCATGCAACATACATTTTGATGAGCTTTGATATGGAAGACTGTAAGCCTATGTCCATGCCTATGATTACCAACTGGAAGAAGCTTCATGCTTCTGGATCCGAGTTGGTTGATCCCACGATGTATCATCAATTAATAGGCTCATTAATATATTTGGTCAACACTAGGCCAGACATTAGATATAAAAAACATAAAACCATAGATTGAAGTTTTGAACCATATAACATTAATCATCTAGAAGTTATAATCTTCATCAACCACATCCATAAGTTAGTAACATACAACATATTGAGTCTCATGATTCATCAATCTTAAAGTTTCAAGCTTTCAAAATTCGATATATAACATTTATCATTATTGATCATCAAAGTTGCACTTGTAAGCTAAGTGTAACCATTACAACGAAGCATATCTAACATGAAATGAAATGTTATAAAATGAAATGAAATGAAACAACTTTCAACTTTCATGAAGCATCATATTCATATTGAAATGAAACTGGTAAATTTTTGAATCCACATCATTCCTACACCCTTTGTCAAAGAAACTTGATATGGTTCTATGCCTTAACGAGATGTTTGTTCTTGTGCCTCCATATCCACTGCCATGGGAGGATGCTGATGGAGTTCTTTGTGCATGTGATTGTGAGCTATGTTCAAAGTAACCCTTTGATTTTTTAGATTTGTATTGGGCTTCCTCCTTTTCCATTATGTATTTGGCTCTTTGTGTTGTTGACACACTTACACAAGCTTTGGTTACTATTTGTTTATCTCCATCCCATGGCATTTTCCCACAAAGGTGCTCTTTGGCACGAGTGTATGAACCTGTGTAAATGTTGTTGCAATGGGTGCATGTAAATTTAGTGGTTCCATCCCCTTTCCCTGCTTCAGGCCTAGTAACATATTTCGACAATGGGGTTTGGTCTTGTTTAGTTTTTGGGGCCTCATCATCTCCACTCTCTTCCTCCTCACAAAGGTACGCCTCTCTAGGGTTTTCATCAAATCCACTATAACTCACTTCTTCATCCTCTTCAGCATGATCAACCCTCCTCCTTCTACTCTCCAACACCATAATAACAAAAAAAAAGAACCAACAACAAGAAAATGCCAAGCCATATAGCCATGATGTTTGAAGC